>CATIWC010002131.1:325000-387500 GCA_948472305.1 Vicia faba
GATCACATTATGGATTTTGGTTCTCCTTCCTATCTTTAGCTTAGCTCTTTGAGGAATCACCAAGCATCTTGACTTGTTTTTCTTGTGTAATAATTCATGTTTTTGTTTTGACTTTCCTTTTAATTAATAAAATACAATGTCGGTTTGTCTTACTTGTCAACAATGTAGGTAAAGGCAATGGGGCTTAGCAAGTTGATCCGTGGGTTCATGAGTTTATTTCCATGACCTAGTCAATGAAGCTTGAGAAGTTAAAACCTCACCATTGAAGTTTTTTTGGAAGGGATGACATGGCAAGATTATTTTAGTTCACTACATTTCCAAGTTATCAAGATTTGATCCAAAAAGTACAAGGGGTTGATTGAAAAATAGTCATGGTTGGACAAGGTCTTGTTCCCATTGATCACAAGTGCACATTTCTCTCAATTATCAAGATATGGAAGTGGTTGTGGTTGCTATGAGTTCTCATTATCATCCTCAACAACTTATATTTACAAAGAATTTGTTTTGGTACAAGAAGTTTGTTCAAAATTGTCAAAGTTCCTCAAAGTATTTTCTTGATCTAGGAGTTAGGGTTTTGAACTTCAAAGAAGCATATATTGCTCATATTTTAGTATTTTTGAGTGATTCCAAATAGATCCTTCTCTTAAAATGGATATCAACAAATCACTTCAAAAGTTCCAAGGAGTTTTCATGTGGAAGAAACTTGATGAAGAAGAAAGATTACAAGTCTTCCAGATGAATCCCCAATTTTCCATGTGTGATTTCAAATGATCATATCTTGGTAAATTTTTATCACCTCGAGCCCGTTAATTTTCCATAATGATCTTGAAGATGTGAACTTTATGCCTTCTTTTATATGCAAAGTGAGAAAATGAATGGAAATTGCCTTAAGGATACAAAAGATTATAGGTCATTTCATGATTTTTTTCCCACTTCAACAATTCATAACTCTCTCAATTTTTAGAGATTTTGAATGGTTCAAGTTCCAAAATGTCATTCAAGAGGTCTATTTCATGCCATCTTTTTTAGTCAAGAGCAAAATCCAAGTGGAAAACCATGTTAGGATGCAAGACATTATATGTCACTTTTGAAGAAAAATTGAAATATTTCTAAGTATGGAAAGTCAACCCTTTTTCTCCAACTTTGACTCAACACAACTTTCAGCTTAAGAATCCATTTGATTCCATTCTCTTTCCATTGAAAAGCTTGTAACCTCATCTTTCTAAAGCATCGAGAATCATGCCCTAAGATCCCTTGAGCTGAGAATGCCATGATTTTGAAGTTGGTAACTTGGAACTGAAGTTTCATCACAAGTCAGATTTTGAAATCTTTGTTTTGTCTTCTAATCATAAGTTTTCCATGCATTTTTTCCTCTAAACATGTTTAATGAAGTTCCAGAATTGATTAGCACAACAAAATACGCATTTTGGATGAGTTTTGATCAAATTGGAAGTCACACTTTTCTTGTTTGCAACTTTACATGACTTCCCTCCAAACTTCATCATTTCACACGCTTGGACATTCCATTTAATTACCTATAAATAGAGGGCCATCCCCCATTCATTTCCTCAAGCTTAGATAGATAGAATTACCCTGCCAAACTTGTTCCCTAACTCAGAATTCAGCAAATATGAAATCCATTCTCAAGCCTTTTTCAATCCAATTTTTTCATCAATTCACCTTCCTTGATCTTCCATGAAGCTAACCATATAATTACATTCAAGAATCGTGCCCTATATTGCTCCATAAAAGTCCAGTTTCAGAGCTCTGCAACTCAACTTTAATAGATAGATTCCTTCATCAATTCTTCAAAACTTTGATATCATTGTGATGCTCCCATTGCCCTGGTTCTAATTGTAACACTTACTTCTTACTGGAAACACGTTTTGACCATAAAATTTCAAATCTCTTTTCAAAATTTTCTTTCCAAATTGCTTGAGCTACAGTTTATATAAATTTGGCGGGAGGGTGTGGTTGTCTTTGTCTTGAAGAGACGAAGCGAATGGCGTAGGTCTGAGCTTCTGATTTTACAGTTTAAGAGACCTGCAAGTCACGTTGGCTGGAGGTTGAAGATGACCAACGTGTCATCTTCCAACCAATGATGGCACGCCACTTGTTATTTTTGAATTCTGATTTAATAATTGATTCAGTGCTTTATTCACTAATGACCATGATATGCACAGCGCGTCATATCCCTTGTATTTGATTACTAACGCGTTTTGACTCTCATCCAATGGTCCACATATTTTTTAATTTTACTTTTTTCTTCTGATTTTTTATATTTAATTGTTTTAAACTTCAAAAAATCATAGAAAATTCATTTTTAGTCCAAAAAATATGAAAAAATAATTAAAAATATTTTTGATTATTCTCTTTCTGATTTTTATTTTTTCACAATTTAATTTTGTGTTTTGGTATTTTTAATAAAATTACACTTTATTGGAATTGTTTTAAATGTTTAAAAATACTTTTATGCATTTTTAAATTATGGAATGATCCAATGACATTATGACAAATATTGGTGACCTTATTTTATTTTTGCTTCTGACTTTGTTAATTTTTATCATTTTTGGTTTATTTTACCCGTTTCTTTTAATTTTAAAAAATAGTTTCTGACTTTAAAAAATTTCCAAAAAAAATTATAAAATTATTTAGTTCATTTATGATTTTTCTATGGTCTTACTTTTATTTCTTGATTAATTTGGACATAGTTGATATTTTTCTCTTTTATTTCTATTTTTAAACATTATTTTTTAACCTTTTTGAATATATTAAAATGTAATATCATTTTGTGATTATTTTCTGGCTGATCTTGGATTAAATTTTTGATCATAAACTTTATTAATATCATTGGATCCATGGTGTTGAGTCTAACTCCACAAAAATGGATGAATGATTTTAATAATAGTTTGATTAAATTTAATCCAAAAGTGGTTTGTATATTCTCTCCCATCCCTCTTCATCTCATCCCCTTCTTATTGCACTAAATGTTGTTGGAGCATGATCTCTATATCATGTCTCAAAACAAATGGTGCATAGATTGCTATTGACCGGCCTTAAAATAGGTGCGACTTCTATATAAGTCACTTACGATTGCTTAACATAGCGCTAAATTTTGTCCCGATTCGAATAAATGATCATTTGTGGCCCAAACTTATGTTTACAAGCCCAAGTATGTTAATTTGATCTCTTTGATCCAATAACCTTGAGATTCATTGTGTGGAGGCTTTGGTTCTACCAATCCTCTAATGGATCTACAATACCTTTGGTCAACGCGGATCACTTAAACATCGTTGATCATTAAATGATACTCATAAGGATTTCAAATGAATGATATACTTGACAAAAAGCAAATGAAACTTGTTATGTGGAGGCTTTGGTTCTACCAATCCTCTAATGAGTTCCAAATGCAAGTTTCAAGATGATCATCCAACTAACCACTAATCACTAATAATTGATTTTATTTTGTGTTTTTATTTTATGTTCTTTACTTTATGCACCATTTACTTTTAGCATTTACATTTCATGATATTTTTCATCTTTGCTCACTTGAGCCCCTTTATATTCTTGTCATTTTTTATTTTGCTCACTTGAGATTTTTCTTTTCTTTTAAAGACACCTAAAAATCAACATAAACCCTAAAAATATTTAATGATACTTGGACTATTTGGTTACTACCCTTGGCATTATGGATCATTGGACTTTTTGGACTTAGGATTAGAAACCTTGGCCTGTGATTGAAGACCTTGTAATCTTATCTGATTATTTTGTCTGGAGCTCTTGAGGTTTACCTCAAGACATTGGGTTGTTTGTTTATTTTGTGTGCAGGTTATTGTGATTACACCCTTTGTTTGTAATCTGGAATTCATCCATATACAGTCGTTACTCTGCCCAATTTTTGTGAAGACTTAATACACTTGAAGTTTGGTTCTCTCAAGAGGTCTAATACATTTGCTTGTTTGGTTTCAATCCAAAGAATGAGAATTCTATTTTGGCTCATAATGTCAAGTATAGACTTCTTGTTGGTTAGATGGTTCTTATCCCTAGCTTTTACCTTATGCTTTAGGATAGCCTCTTCTTCTCCTACCATCTTCTTTAATTTCAAAAATCTTCTCCCCCCTTTTGAAAATTATTCTTGTTTTAAACCTGAATTACTTTTATAATAAACTTGAGGATGTAGATTGGCTTTCGTGCCTTTCGTGATCCGAAGGTAGATGGATTATTGAACACTAGAGTACCCAGCAATTTGCACTCGCATGAAGTGGTGTCAGCCTTGTGATGTCGGGAATGGGATTACAGATGCAATTTGGAGATTGTTGGTAGGAGGATGGGCTTACAAATGCAATCTGCAGAAGCGTCGATCACAAAAGAGATTCCTTAGCGAGAACTTGCATACCTGTTGTTGTGGAAGATTCCGCTCGGGAAGCCTGGTTTTTGTTGAGATTTAGGAACTTGCCTGTGCTTCAACTGAGAGAATGCCTCTACTGAGTTTTAAGAACTTGTCTGTAATTCAACTGGGGGGAAACATCTTCATTAAGATCTAGGAACTGTCTGGTCTTCAACGAAGTATAAATCTGTTGAGATTGTAGAACTCGTCCACACTTCGACAGAGGAAAATTGTCGAGATTGAGAACCTTATCTGAAATTCAACCGAGGATAATTCAGTTGAGATTTAAGAACCGGTCAAGTCTTCGACTGAGGGAAACATCTTCATCAAGATCTAGGAACTGTCTGGTCTTCAACGGAGTATAATTCTGTTGAGATTGTAGAACTCGTCCACACTTAGACGGAGGAAAATTGTCGAGATTGAGAACCTTATCTGAAATTCAACCGAGGATAATTCAGTTGAGATTACGAACCGGTCAGGTCTTCGACTGAGTTAAACATCTTCATCAAGATCTAGGAACTATCTGGTCTTCAACGAAGTATAATTCTGTTGAGATTATAGAACTCGTCCACACTTCGATGGAGGAAATTGTCGAGATTAAGAACCTTATCTGAAATTCAACCGAGGATAATTCAGTTGAGATTTAAGAACTGGTCAGGTCTTCGACTGAGGAAAACATCTTCATCAAGATCTAAGAACTGTCTGGTCTTCAACGGAGTATAATTCTGTTGAGATTGTAGAACTCGTCCACACTTTGACAAAGGAAAATTGTCGAGATTGAGAACCTTATATGAAATTTAACCGAGGATAATTCAGTTGACATTTAAGAACCGGTCAGGTCATCGAATGAGGGAAACATCTTCATCAAGATCTAGGAACTGTCTGGTCTTCAACGGAGTATAATTCTGTTGAGATTGTAGAACTCGTCCACACTTAGACGGAGGAAAATTTTCGAGATTGAGAACCTTATCTGAAATTCAGCCGAGGATAATTCAGTTGAGATTTAAGAACCGGTCAGGTCTTCGACTGAGGGAAACATCTTTATTAAGATTTAGGAACTGTCTGGTCTTCAACGGAGTATAATTCTGTTGAGATTGTAGAACTCGTCCACACTTTGACGGAGGAAAATTGTCGAGATTGAGAACCTTATCTAAAATTCAACCGAGGATAATTCAATTGAGATTAAGAACCGGTCAGGTCTTCGACTGAGGGAAACATCTTCATCAAGATCTAGGAACTGTCTGGTCTTCAACGGAGTATAATTCTGTTGAGATTGTAGAACTCGTTCACACTTCGATGGAGGAAAATTATCGAGATTGAGAACCTTATCTGAAATTCAACCGAGGATAATTCAGTTGAGATTTAAGAATCGGTCAGGTCTTCGACTGAGGGAAACATCTTCATCAAGATCTAGGAACTGTCTAGTCTTCAACGGAGTATAATTCTGTTGAGATTGTAGAACTCGTCCACACTTCAACGAAGGAAAATTGCCGAGATTGAGAACCTTATCTGAAATTCAACCGAGGATAATTCAGTTGATATTAAAGAACCGGTCAGGTCTTCGACTGAGGGAAACATATTCATCATGATTTAGGATTTTCTGGTCTTCAACGGAGTATAATTCTGTTGAGATTTTAGAACTCGTCCACACTACGACGGAGGAAAATTGTCGAGATTGAGAACCTTATCTAAAATTCAACCGAGGATAATTCAATTGAGATTAAGAACCGGTCAGGTCTTCGACTGAGGGAAACGTCTTCATCAAGATCTAGGACTGTCTGGTCTTCAACGGAGTATAATTTTTTTGAGATTTTAGAACTTGTCCATACTACGACGGAGGAAATTGTCGAGATTGAGAACCTTGTCTGTAATTCAACCGAGGATAATTTATTTGAGATTAAGCACCGGTCAGGTCTCCGACTAAGGGAAACATCTTCATCAAGATCTAGGACTGCCTGGTCTTCAACGAAGTATAATTCTGTTGAGATTTTAGAACTTGTCCATACTACGACGGAGGAAATTTGTCGAGATTGAGAACCTTATCTGTAATTCAACCGAGAATAATTCAGTTGAGATTTAAGAACCGGTCCAGTTCTTCGACATAGCTGAGAGCTTAACTGCATCTTTCCTGAAAGGTAGAGGTCAGTCGTATGCAATGCATGATATATATCAAGCAATGATGTTCTCAAAATAAATGAGATTGTGTTGTATGATGCGTATATGCATGTATCATGATGTATGGAAATGTAATGTTTTAGCTGGGGAAAATAAATCCCGGATAGTTGCTGGAGAGAAGAGTTGAATTCTTCATTTCCGCTGGGGATGACGAACGAAGATGATTGTGAGAATAGACCTGCAGGAGAGGATAACTCCGTTGGGGAATATACTGATGAGGAGATTACTCTGTGGGGAAGAGATGCTTTGCTGAGGATTCCACTGATAAATTCCGTTGGGGACGAATTACCGTTGCTGGTGATACTGAATTCTGTTGGGGATTGAATTCCTGTTTGTGAAAGGAAAGAACTCCGCTGGGGATGATCTTTCAGTTACGACTTCACTGGGGATAACCTTTTAGGATCTAATGGGGATAATCCTTTGAGCTTTGCTGGGGACAATCTTCCTTTGAACTCAGCTGGGGATATTTATTTTTATACTCCGACGGGGACGAACTTCCGGAGTCTATTAGGGATGATTCTTCAATTGCATTGGGGAAGCTTTTTCAAACTGCGATGGGAAAATTTTAACTCCACTGGGGATATCTTGTATTCTGCCAGGGAATATTCTTATACTCCGCTGGGGAATATTAAGACTGCCGGGGATATTAAGCCTTTTCAATGTTGATGGTAGATAAACTCTGCTTGGGGAGAATATTACCGACTAATTCACAGTTGTAAGCCTCGGCTGGGGAGAGCTATCTTTACTATCTTACTTTGCGGGGAGTGAATGTTACTGGGACGCGTGATAAGGATATGACGATGGCTTGCATCGAGACTTTTTTGCCCCTGTTTCTGCGGGAGAAGGTGCATGCGGAGGCCCTGTGGATCGAGTATTATCCCCACCTATGAGGTGCTTGGTATCTTTCGGTCAAAATGACAAGTCTTCTTCTGGTAGGCCAGTGACGAGATAACGAGACATAGTCGTACGCTTTGATCCCTAATTTTTGCCTGGACTGCCCTTTCGGGTTTTCAGTCCACCGAGATACCCTTTTTTCCCAAGCCGCCTTTTGAGGTTTTCGACTTGCCGGGTGTACAATTTTTCATTCTCATCCCTAATTTTTTCTTGAACCCTTTCGGTTCGTCGGGAAGCCCTTATTTTTGCCTAGGCCAGTCAACCTAGCGGGTCTTTATTCATGCGCGGTATTTTCTGACTATGTCCACGCTCTCAGGATGTAGAGAGGTGTCACTGTCGGCAGTGTTGTGTTTCCATACTACCAGAAGATCTTCGTTTGATCATGCAAGATTCGTTGCTGGAATTCATGTCCAATGTCCCAATTGATTCAGATGGAGATTTACCCCTGGCTATTTGGAATTTTGAGAGATTCCTTGAATCTTGACTTAACTGCCCCAGATGATGGACAATGCTCATGTCGTGCCCCTTGGTTGGAGGTGTTTTTTTCCACTTGAGGTGACCCTTTTTATTGAAAAGGTTTTTGTTCACTAGATATTCGTCGTGCGAATTTCTCTGTTGTTTGAACAAATAGTCATATGCAAACAATGTTATTTTAAGAATGCAAATCTTATGTCTGTCTTGAAGTTTTTGAAAATGCATTTTTTCAGTAAGATAGGAAAATTTTGTAAAATGTGACGTCAACTCAGGATTTATAGCAAGCCCTACAGGAGTCAGGATACCTGTTGTAACAGTATGCTTTCGGACTAACCCATGCTTCAGCTAGGACTTTTTAAGGGTTATAACGTGGCCTGGTTCACGGTTTAAGAAACAAAGGATAAAGGCTCAAATTTTATTTGTACCCACCCGTTCTTCGTGATGTTCTTTGATCCTAAACTCAGCTAATCGTGCATTAGATCTTGTTTGAGTCTTTGCTCTGATATACCAGTGATGGTTCGAATACTGATAATTTATTTTGAACAGGCAGTCATTTTGTTGAGAGTTTGCAGGATCTCTTCACTTTTGGTTTTTATTATCCCTGTTTTTTGCATGAACTGTTTCTTTTTGTGATTACAGTCAGCGGGATGCCCCGGTTTTTCTTAAGTCTCCTTCACAGGTTTTGACTTATTGGGCTTTTATTTTGAGAGATAATGACTGCCTGTCCTTACGATTATACGGAACCAACACCGTCTTTTGTTTCGGAAGGACTTCTTTGATGCCATTCATTGTGCACCTGGATCAACTGAGAAAACAACACTGCCCCAGGTTATAATTAGGGGTTTTAATTTGTGAAAAGAAAAACTCCAACTTCTTTGGCTCAAAGGGGTTGACTAGGGATTATCTTCCTTATAACTCCACTGTTTAGGATTTGAAACAATGCCTGTACCTCGTCAGCAGGGTCTGTTCAAAAGCATACTGTAGAGATTTTGATATCATTTTCGTCATCCTCCCTCTAAAGGCTTAGAATTTTTTAATCGAGAGTTGATCATCACAAAAAATGAAAGCAATTTGAATATAGTGAAATACAAATGGATTGATTCAAAACAGACATATGCAATGCATTGATAAAGTAATAAAGTTTGACATGAATAAATGTTCGAACAATCAAAAGAAAATTACAACTTGAAAATTCTAATGAACAAAAAGTCTTCTCGTCTCAGTACTTGTCACTTCAAATGGTGAACCTTGGGGGATGGAAAAAGAATTCAATATGACCGTCTTGTGTGAGTTCCAATGCTCCTTCATCAATCAGGTCTTGAATTTTGTTTCTCAACGCCCAACAGCTGTTAGTATCATGCCCCGGGCTGTTGGAGTGATATGTACACCTTGCGTCAGGATTGTACCTTGGGGAGGCTATGTGGGGATTCTTAGGAGGGTCCTTTAACGTCACCAGATTCAATCTCAACAGGTGTTGTAAAGCTTGAGACAGCGGCATGTTGAGCTTGGTAAACTACCTCTTGGGTGTATCCGGCTTACTCTGATTAATCCGCTGTTCTTGGCGAGGTTGTTGTTGGACCCGTGAGGTAGCAGCAACTTGGAGAGGTCTATTCTTCATCAAACCAAACCTTTGACTTCTCGGAAGTTGATTAATGACTTGGTCCCGGGCTTTGACTGTTTTCTTCATGCTGTTGTATTTGTCTTGATGAAGCTGGTTGATAATGGTTCTCAGCTCTTCTTGTTCCCGAGCTAAGCCTTGGATAAGAGCCATCTGCCCCAGCATCTGGGTTTTCATGGCACTGAACTCAGCTTGCAGTTGTTCCAGCCGTTTGTCCTTATTGTCTTCAGGACTTTTCTTGACCAAGTTCCCAACGAGGAGTGTTTTCAACTCTTCCTGCCCCTTGGATAGGTTTAGGAAAATGTCCCTGAACTGAGCTTCTTGAATTTGAAAATCTTGGTTGTCTGGTTGGAAAGCCATTGCTGAAATAAACAGCGAGAAAATGAGAGACCTGTACTAGGAGACCTGTTATGAAATGATATGTATGATATATGTATGCAATGTTTTCAAGGATCTCACGGGGTAAACAAGAAACTTGTTAGAATTTGAATTTCGCAGCTTTGATTGAAGAAACTTCGTGTTGTTAAGAGTCCTTCTTCAAGAGTCAAGCTCACCATATCGAGTGGGTCATAGCCACCGACTCAAGTCCTCGTGTTTTGATCTCTATACGACATTGGCTAGAGGAAAATAAATCCCCTTTGCCCCTTGCTAGACATTTGATTTACCATGACCTGCATCACAAACCCTTGAGATCCTCGAAATGGTTAAGGAAATGTTAAGGCATGATGTTATGATGTGTATGCTATGCGTTTAAGCAAAAGTGTGAGGTGATGGAAGTAAACCCTGCAATAAATCCAAATTATTGGATAAGGACTGTAAACAAAACCTGTAAGGAACTCATGTTGTCAGATAACAAGAATGTGCAAGTAGTTCAAGTTTGAAAGCACACAAGTCACACAAACAACCTTAAGTTTAGGCTGGCATGGAGTTTAGGTATTACCCTCTTTCAATTTAGTTGGTTCAACCTGTCCTAGAAATAGTAACCGGGTTCTAGAGGATCTCAATATCACTGACTACCCTCGATCGGTCATAATTCAAGTTTAGCAACCTTTTCTTGCGGCCGAAATCATCGCGAGAGTTTAGTCTCAATGAGTGTAGCATACTGCTACTGTTCTATGGCCAAGTTGGTCAATTTAAAGGTTCTAAGGTCAGTTGGTGCTTAATGACCCCTTAGCAGACCCATATTCTCCTCGTTGTGCCACAAGGGATATCGGTACATACTAAAGTGCCACACCAACGTAGGTACTGCTTCAACCGTATCGGTCTACGCGGTACAGTTCCCTCACAGTTTATTGCTACTTACCTAAAGGGTATCCCCCAGATCCGGGTTAGGATCTATAGTAACTCCGATTGAAACCCACAAAGATAAAGCATACAAATCAAGCAATTGGAAACATTATGATGAACTATTCCTAAGGTACACCCCACTTATAAGCGTCCCCAGCAAAGTCGCCAGTTCTGTGATACGGTGGGAAAGAACTGACTGTTTTTTGGAATGCTGGTTTGCGTTTTGCGTTTATGTTCACAAAATGTCGCGGTAAGCAAGAGTCTCCACCGACTTTTATTTTATCAAACAAGGAAAGGAAAAAAGCACAGAAAAATTCCTTTTTCGAGATGTTTCTCGGGTTCGGGGGGTAGATTATAGAAAGGGAAGGTGTTAGCACCCTTTCTATCCGTGGTTATCCACAAACTCTTAGGTACTTGCTCAATTGTTTTCAAAATTGTTTTCTTTGTGCTTGTGGGTTTGAAAAAGTTTTTGTTTTGAAAACTTCGATTTAACTCTTGCTTCTGTCCTCAAGAGTGTAATGAAGTGTTTTTTTGAAAACTTTGTTCGAAAAGTGTAAGTGTGAAAAGTTTTTGTTTTTGAAAGAGCAAGTATCTAAGAACCATCTACCTACTCAAAAAAGGAATCATTCTATGCTATCTTCCTTTAGACAACGCTATCCTACTATTTATGAGTAGGTAGCACCGTCGTTGGAGTTTGAGGGTCAATTTGAATGAGGGACGTGCGGTCACTAAAGCAACATTAGGACGCCTTAACGGTAACCCTAATGTCTTAGATAATTTGTTTTGAGGCAACAATATCCGAGGAAACCATTTCGAGGCGACCATGATCTTTAGACAAGAGGACGACCATTAAAGTGACCTATACTCAATGACTGCGTACGAAGGCAACCAAGTGGGGTGTACCCTAAGAGTGCACATGTGCGAGTGTGTCGTTTTCAGTTTTTTTTTGTCTTTGTACATGTTAATTGTGATCTATGTTGATTTTAGGTTAAAACATTCAGTCTTGTCATGCCATCCTATTATCAAACATCTAACAGTTATAAGTTGCGGGAAATAAAATGTGGAATTTAAATTACAAGGCGTCAGGTATTTACATCGCCAAAGACAAACTCTTTAAAAATAAATAAAGCGATAAATAAATAAAAGCCCTATTAAGTTGTTACAATCCGGAATCAGATACATAAATGGATAAAAGAAAATAAATCACGTGCGGGAAATTAAATCGAGCATAAACTAGGGTTTTGACCCTTTAAAGAAAACATCTTTTTGTTGTTTTTATTTTAAGAAAGAGATAAATCTAAATTAATTACTAAATTAAATTAATTAATTAATAAATTATTTTTGGGTTTTTGGTATTTTAAGAAAGAAATAAAAATTAATTAATGTTAGTAAAAACCTAATTAAGTCTAATTGAATTTTAATTATTTACAAAAATATGAAAGTTATTCTAATTAAAATTCTAAATCAATTAATTAATGTCTATTAATAAAAATAAAAGTTAGAATTTAATTTGATAAAGAAAATATTTTGTGGTTTTTTTTATTTTATAAAAAGAAGAGTTTTAATTGGTTAGTAATTAAATGGAAATAATAAAAATAAATAATTAAAACAAAATAAATAAAATATATAGAGAGAGGGGTATGGGCCTGTTTTGGGGGTCAGAATAGCAAGCTGAAGGCCCATTAAGCGCTGGCCTTTTGTTGACTTTTCAGATCTGATGTTTGTATGCTGACTTGGACCATGGTGGACCATCATCTCTTGGCCACCAGATCTGGACAGGGGCCATCTGGCAATTGATTGAGCGAGGGAGTATGGTACACTACGCGCCTAGATATGCACATGATAACCTGAAGAAATAAAACAAAGAGAAATTTGGAGGACCTGGGATTCGAACCCAGGTTCTGATGGATATGGCCAATGCTCGCTTGCCACTAGGCTGTTTGGTTTGAATTGTTAATGATACACACAATAATAATAATAATAAAAGAAAACAAACTATGTGCCAGAAAAGACAAAACAAAGTGCGCCATGTTTGAATGGGCGAATCACGCCTCGCCACGCATCATCTTCAACCCTCGTCCGTAGCTAAAAACGTGTAAAAACTTATAGCTACGGACACAAGTCGTCGTTACAAGTCGTGCCTCCTCCAAAATCTGCTGTAGGCCATAGAAATAAATTCTAAGGGCATGGTTGTGCCCGTCTCATCATCCCGGTCACAACCATACCCTTCTTGATAGTCAATTTTTCCTGAAACGAAAACACCCAAAAATATCCACAAAAACCTAGCTATGGCATTTTGCAGTATAGCTCAGATAAATTAAATTAAATTATGCCAAAAGCTTGGAAATGTTATGAGGATCACAAATATACCAATAATTTAATCAAATGATGCAAGAGTGATGATTTACGATTTCAAGAAAGAAGCGGATTTTGTGGTACTTACAACGCGTTGTGGTGTCTGAGAATGATTGCTTTTGATCCAGGAAGGTTGAGTGAACACCTAGGAATCGATTGAGACCGGTCTAAGCTTTTGAAATTGCCTCTAGCTATGGATTCGATTCCACACTTTTTAATGAATTTTGCAACTTTTGTATTGCCTATTCTTGCAGCCTCCAACCCCTATTTTCGTGCCTTTGCCTTCCTTATGTAATGTATATTGTATTAGGGTAAGAAACTTGGTACAAATCTCTCCATATCAATGCTCATGAATTGGATTTGATTCCACCATTACAACCTTCCAAATTTGGCCTAAATCATATCTTCTTGTAACCAATGCACTTGATGCGAATTTGATTCACATAATAGCTGTATTCAAAGCCTAAAGAAACCAAAAAATCATGAGTTATAAATACTTTCGATTTTATATGATTTTATTTGATTTAAAGTGAATAAATTCAATTAAAAATCAAATTAAATAATAAAAATAAGATATGGGCTCATGTCTGAAGCTAGGACACGTGGACAATGATGCAAGCTCAAATCAAGTGGAGAGGAATGGGCCCATTTGACAAAATTTGAAGTTTTGGGGATAGTTGACTTTTGGCAATTTTGCAAAAATGTCCAACTTCAACAATGCATAACTTCTTCAATTTTGAACTTTTGGAGGTGTTATTGGACTTTTTAGAAATATTGAGATGTCCTATAACCAACCCTTTTGGTCTCATATCAATTTGATTCTCCATTCTCAAGTTATAAGCTTTGGAAACAAAGGTGTTTTTGTTGACTTTCAAAAATGACCTATAATGTCCAAATTTGTAACTTCTTGTGAATGCATATTTTGATCTTGGGGTGTGAAGATGGATAGTAGGAAATTGCATCTTATTCAAAATGAGCTTTGGATGTGTCATTTCTCATAAAGTATGAGAAACTTATGCTTGGTCAAAGTTGAGTTGACTTTTCCTACAAAACCCTAATTTAGCAACTTTTGAGTCTTGATGAATTATGAGAAATCCTTGATGAATCATGATCAAACCTTGATCAAATGATGAAATATCCTTAAAAATGAGGATGTTGACAAAAAAATCTTGAAGTTTGACTGTTTATAGGTCACAGTTGACTTTTTCCCTATCACAATCAATTTTTGGACCCTTTGAGCAATTGACTGAGCAAACTTCCTCTGCAAGGCTTGAAACTTGACATGGATGACCTTGAGAACATATTAGGACATTGGTGAACATTTGGGATCCCTTGGACTCAAGTATCTTGATGCAACATGAAACCCTAATTTGAGGTAGACTACCTTAGGAGAGAGCTTGTCTGGCCAACCCTTGGACTATCTTGAGCAACTTGGGGATCTTTCTTGAAATGTTTTGAGAAATATGGGAGGGCAAATTTTGGGGTACAACAGAGCGGAATTCATAACAGGAGTAACTGAAGTAACTTGCTGGTGACACTAATAATTCCTTCTAGGAGCGTTCACCCTCCTCTCTTGTATGACAACATTGGTATCCCCCTCCTTCTTCTTTGTAAACCCATAAGCTGGATTTTTCACACCTCCAGATCCTTCACCCTTTGTCAGACGGCCTTCTCTTACTGCCTCTTCTAGGCAGACACCCATTCTTACCATCTCTATAAAATCACTCGGGGCACTTGCTACCATTCTTTCGTAGTAGAAAGCACTCAACGTCTTTAGAAAAAATTTAGTCATTTCCTTCTCCTCCATAGGAGGAATCACTTGTGCAGCCACTTCGCGCCATCTCTGCGCATACTCTTTGCACGATTCTCTATCTTTCTGAACCATGGCTCTAAGCTGGTCACGATCAGGCGCCATATCCATATTGTACTTGTATTGTTTTATGAATGCTTCTCCCAAATCATTAAAGGTATGGATGTTGGCGCTGTCTAAACTCATGTACCATTTCAATGTTGCGCCGTGTTGTACCCCAAAATTTTCCATCCCATATTCTTCAAGATTTGTCAAGATCAATCTCTAAATGGTTCAAGATTTGCTCAAGGATTGCACAGTTCAAATGCCTCATAAGCCAGTCAAAATTAGGGTTTTGGTTCCTTCAAGGAATTTGAGGTTTTTAGTGGTCCAATCAAGTCCCATAGGCCTATATATATTGTCAAGCATCTACATGCCAAGTTTCAAGACTCACAGAGGCAAGTTGCACAGTCAAAAGCCCTATTTGGTTCACAGTCAACTGCAGGGGTAAAATGGTCATTTTGCAGTCAAAAGTCAAAAATTTTGGTCAACATCTTATTTTGAGCTCACAATCATCATTTGATCAAGTCTTGATCATGATTCCACAAGCATGGCTCAAAAATCATCAAAGATGCAAAAGTTTCTATTTTTGGACAGTAGAAAAGTCAACTGTAACTTGACCAGGGCATAACTTTTTCATGGTTCATCAGAAAAATACCATCCAATGCTCATTTTGAAGGGGATGACATTTCCTACAACTCATATTCACATTCTAAGTCCAAGAAATTCTCTCACAAAAAGTTATCAATTTCTACATTATAGGTCAATTTCAAAAGTCAACAAAAATGCACTTTAAGTAAAAGACCATAACTTGATATTGGTAAATCCAAATGACATGGGACTAAAGGCATTGGTTAGAGGACTTCAAGACCTTTCCAAAATATCCAAGAACATGTTCATATGATCAAAATTGAGCAAGATATGTATTGGAGAAGTTGGGAAATTTTTGTGAATTTGCAAAAGTCAACTTTGCTCAAAACACATCATTTTTGCTAATGGGCCTCAAATTCCTTCTTGAATCTTTATCCAAAGCATATGCACGACCCATCAAGCCTATTTGAGCTTATTTTCTTATTTTTATTAATTAATTGGATTATTTATTAATATTAATTCATTTAATTGATTTAAAATATAGGAAATTCAAAGATATGGTTTTCAAATCTTTTTGTGAAGCAAACAAACTCAGGGCAAGCTGGCAAATTCGTGTATCAATCAAGGACATCAAAATCTCCATGTTTGGCAAGTTTTCTCAATCAAAAAGATTGAAAAATATTTGATTTTCAATCAAATATTGGAACATCAATGCAAGGGATTTCTTGTGCAAGATTTGACCTAAAACCATTCTACTATAAGTGCATAAGCTAAACCTAATTCCAAAAACGTGAGATTGTTGCATACAGAGCCATAACCATATTCAAAAAATCAAGAACAAAGTCTAAACTGTTTTCTCACTTCCAGGCCAATTCAAAGGCTTTTGTGGATTCAAAGACATTGTTGGGAGTTTCCTAGACGATTTGCAATCAGTTTCCAGCTTCATAGCTCCAAGAATCGCCCATTACAGTGTCACGGTTTGAACAATTTTTCCAAAATCGTATACTTTGATTCATGCATATTTGACATCTTTTGTTGATTGTTTTGTGTTCATAAGGACTGTACGAAGCTTTTGGTACAAGATAATTGGATTAATATGCCCTGAAACAGAAAACGCCATGAACGATTTCTAGGTTTTCCAAGCTCTAAAATTGGGGCTTTCTTATTTAGGAAAAAATAAGCCTCAAGAGACCTATGATTGAAACCGTCTGAACCAGACGAACATGCAGGACATCTCGCGAACAATTTATATTGCATACAGCTCTGTTCGCTATTTTCTCTTATTGCAGTTTGTGGGGGTTTAAAACCCCCGCTAATTGTTTTTATTTTACAGGGAATCTGGGGAAGACGAAGGACGTGGTGCATCATGGTTGGTTCATTCAAAAAATAACGCGCGCTTCATTTGTTTCCAGCATATGCGTTGTTTTTTTATATTATTTTCATTTCCCATTATTATAACAAATACAAGCGCTTGGCTCAGTGGATGATGATATGGCATGCAACCATTGGGACCTGGGTTCGATTCCCAGGTCCCCCATATAATTGTTCCTATTTTTTCTTGTGTAATCACATGCAGGGCTTCCAAGAATATTCCATCATGCACCTCACGCTTCATCATGCCAAGTGGCTGGCAAAGTAGATCTGAAGGCTAAGGATGAAAGACCATGGTGCTACCTGGTCAATGCACGCGCATCTAATTCCAGAAGTCAACGCAGGCTTAGCTTAATGGGCCCAGAATTGCTATCTAACCTCCATACATGGGCCAGCAACCCCCCTGGTTTCTATTTTCTCTTTTATTTTCTTTTAATTATAATTATTATCATTATTATTATTAACTAACAAATAATTATTTTTTATAATTAATTCAGAAAACCATATTTTTTATTATATTATTATTATTTATTAATTTCAATTATTATTTTGTAAATAAACACTAACATGAATTAATTTAGTTTAATTAGGTTTAATTTTAATTTTCTTTTACAATAAATAAAATAAATTAGGCTTAGGTTTTTTCTAACTTTTGACTTTTAATTTCTTTTTATTTTATTTCATTAAAAACATAAAACCACAAAAATACTTTTTCTTGTAAATAATTAATTAATTAGTAAATTAGGTTTAATATTTAATTTAATTGCAAAAAAGGACAAATTATTTTCTTTTCTCAAAAAGGGTCAAAACCCTAAGACGTTCCCGATTTAATTTCTTTCGCGCTTTAATTCCTTTTGATTATATTGATGTAACTGTTTCCGAGGATGTAATAGTTAATTAGGTCTTTTATCGCTTTCTTTTACTTTCTCGCATTTATTTTCCAAACGGGTTATGTTTTTGGCGATGTATATACCCGCGCCTTGTAATAGCGTAGATTTACCTTTCCGCACTTTATTTCCCGCGCAAACATTAACTGTTAATTATGCCTGCAAGACTTGTATGACAAATAAAATCAAAGCGTAGCTCACAAATAACATGTACAAGATAATCTTAACTGAATCTGACACACATGCACATGCCACTCTTAGGGTACGTCTCACTTGGTTGCCTCGAGGTGGTCGTCAAGTATAGGGTGTTTTAGAGGTCACCCTCCTGTCTAAAGATCCAGTTGCCTCGAAACGGTTTCCTCGGATAAAAAGGATCTAGGACTTTAGGGTTACCGCTAAGGTGTCCTACTATTGCTTTGGTGACCACACATGTCCCTTAATCGAATTGACCCGAATAACTCCAACGATGGTGCTTCCTACTTCTCAATAGTGGGATAGTACTGTCTAAAGGACTCTTACACAGCCTAATTCCTTATAGTAGGTAGATTTCTCCTGGTTACTTGCTCTTTCAAAAAACAAAACAAACTTTTCGCACCTACACTTTCAAAAAGTTTTCAAACAAACACTTCATACACTCTTGAGGACTGATACAAGAGTTACCTAGAAGTTTTTCAAACTAAACTTTTTTCAAAACCCACAAACACTGTAAAAGCAAACAATTTTTGAAAACATAGTGAGCAAGTACCTAAGAGCCTGTGAATAACCACGGATAGAAAGGGTGCTAACACCTTCCCTTTCTATAAATCTACCTCCCGAACCGAGAAACATTCTCTACAAGGAATTTTGTTGTGCTTTTGTCCTTTCCATGTTGGAGAACATAAAAGACGGTGGCGACTCTTGCTTACCGCGAAATTTCGCGAACCAGCTTTAAAACAGTCAGTTCTATTTCCACCGATCACAGAACTAGCGACTCTGCTGGGGATGTAGATTGGCTTGCGTGCCTTTCGTGATCCGAGGGTGGAAGATGATTGAACACACCGGTTAGATTATCCTGGAAAAATTGAATCAGCAAACACTGATCATCGGTGTGGGTAGACATTCTCCTTACATACATCACCAAATGAGCATGAGGGCAAGTGTTGCCCTTGTACTTCTCAAACTCCGGGACCTTGAACTTAGCAGGCACTTTGACATTCGGGACCAAACACAACTTATTCACATTCTACCCAAATAACTCTTTTCCCCTAAGAGCCTTCACCTCTCTTTTCATTCTATCAAACTGTTCTTGGAAATCATCCATTCTGTAAAAAAAAACCCAAGTCTTCACTCGGCGGAGGGAAAGGATGACACGCACCTTCATTAACAATCGGAACCAGATTTACCGAAGGAGGTGCAGCAGGAACAGTATGCACCACAAGAGGTGCTAGAGTAACAATATTTGGAACCACTAGAGCATCTTGGGGGCCCAACTTGAAACCTTCAGGTGCAAAATTCTATAGCATTCCCCACGGGTAACCCTGAGGCATACGGTTTTGAACAACAGTCGGAGTAGCAGATACCGGAACAGTAAGAACTTCAACATTTTCCCTTGTTGGTTAAGGTTGAACACTCAGTGGCTGATTCTGAGAAACCACCAGAGCTTCCATCAGAGTAGTCAAATTGGCCAAGCCGACCTTCAAAGCAGAAACTTCTTCGCGTAGCTCGCGATTCTCCTGTTCCAAGTTGTCCATCTTCTTTTTGAAATTAGCCCGAGTGTTGTAGTGATGAGTCAGCTTGTTGAACGAAGCAAAAAGCTGGGTAAGGAACGTGGATATGCATAATAAATGTAAGAATTATGTGCAATATAATGCATGATATGAAATGCATATGATTATTTTTACTTTATCATTTAATATTTCAAGGGATTTAACGTTTATAGACATATTGCAAACATCAAAATAGTAATGCATTTGAAATACTGAAAAACTTTTATTATAATAACTTCAAAATGGGTTACGAGTTTCAATGGTCCCAAGTACAAGATGAAAATAGAATCTAAAAATCCTGAGAGAAAGAAACTGATAGAGATCAATTTGTACGCTGGCGCTTCCCTATGAGCCTGGCAATTTGAGCTCTCAACCTCTGGTTTTCTTCCACATGTCTGATGGCAACCTGCTTCCAATCGTCTGAATCAGGAAGTGAACGACCATTACCTGTTTGAGGCTTAGGGGAAAATAAATCCCCTTGCCTCTCCATAGACTCTACCGCTTGACTCTCATGGATCTCGATCAAATCATCTTTCTCCTTCAAGTCTGCTCTATAGGAACTCTCTAAAGTTTGGAACTTGTTCTTCCAAGCATCCCTTTCCTGTTGCATCCTAACCAAAGCAAGTTGCAACTCTTCTAGATCATATAATAAAGGAGGAGTGGTCTTCACAAACAGATCAGGAATGGGTGTCTCCCGAGTATACGACATCTTCAACTGGATAGCTCTCGATCGGACCCACTGAAGATATGGCTCCAAAGAAACAGCACCCCTAGGTCCCACATCTTTCCTACTTTTCTTATGAATGTGACGCCAGGCTTTCGCAATCTGCTCCCTAGCTTCCCTGTGGTCTTCTCCTTCTTTCAGAAAGAAACTACTCAAATGAATACTGTTTGGTTTATCCCTCATCGGATAACCAAGTTGTCGCCGCGCAAGAACAGGGTTATAGTTAATTCCTCCCTTTGTACCAAGAAGAGGTACATTGTGGAACCTACCACAACTGTCAATAATCTTTACATCCTGATAAGCTCGATGATACCAATCAATATCCGAGTGATTAAGTGCCATGATCTTAGGAGCCCAACGAGGTTCCTTCTTGACATCCCAAAAAGCATCAGACTGAGGCATATGAGAGATGAACCATCAGTACAACAAAGGCATGCAACAGATAATCATTCCCCCATGATAAGAACTCCGAAGATGAACAGAGTAATAAGCATCACCCAACAGTGTAGGAACTGGGTTTCCGATCATGAAAATCCTGATAGTGTTAACGTTGACAAACTTGTTCACATTAGGAAATAATAATAATCCATAACTAAGTAAAGCAAAGATGGCCTCAAAGGCAACTGTACTCTTCATTCTGGAAAAGTAACAAGTTTCTCCAATAAGAAATGAGCTGGTAATCCTCTAATACCTCCTTTGGTAGTCATATGGGCTTCCACCTTAGACTTCCCCAGATGAATCAAAGCAGAAATCTCATTTGGTTTTGGCTCGCCCACCAAACCAGTAAAAGGAACACGATCGGTAACAGGCAAATCCAATAGATAAGAATACACCTCCAGTGTAGGCATCAACTAATAATCGGGAAAAGTAAAGCAGTGATACACTGGATCATAGAACTGGACCAAGGTCGAGAGAATACCCTCCTTCATCTTCAGCTTCATGAGAGGAATAATGGATCCATACTTCTTCTGAAAGTCTGCAGAACACTCGATCTCTGGAATCAGACTGACCAACTCATCTATCTTGGGATTCTTGAAACTGTATTTCCCGGTATTTCTCTTTCCAGAATCCATGGTTAACAGTACCTGAGATATTCACAAATAGTCAACCTTTAAATCCCTTGAAATATTATCTTCAAAAGATGCTTATGAGTGCATGGATGCATGATGCAACAACCACACACAAGATCACACATATAGGATTCATAGGTTCAACGTCACAAGCATGAGGTCGAAGGTACTACCCATAAGGTGTTGGTCTAAAAAGTTAACACCTTCCAAACAAGGTTCCAGAGGTTCCCAGAGTCTACATCCTTCTTTCGGATATTACCAACTTCCCGATTAACTCGGTAATTAGTAATATTCTCAAGAAAGACTCGCCCGAGTGTAGTATCGCGTGACAACTATTTCCGGATTACTCCGTCATAGCTCCTGCACTACACCTAAAAGGCCAAGATGGGTTTGGTATTCTACGGTCCTCAGTTTTAGCAGGCTCCCAGGTCGAAAGCAGTACGTCTTCCCGATTACTCGGTAAACGACACTACAGTCAAAGGGGCCTCCACTGAGTGGGGGATCTCATGCCTCCTTTTTTGGGATTAATCCCTCAAAGTTAACATGACTATACCGCTCGTCCTATTTTAAATTTTTCCCAAGTTCGGGTATAGGACTTATGAGTAATCACCAAGCATCCTGAAAACCAGGAAAATCCAAACAACATATATACAACATATAACACATAAACAACAATAGCACATATACACATATAAACAAAGATAGGTTTAACCAGCTTAGGGATGGACCAGCAAGAGGTCAATCTTTCCCCAGTGAAGTCGCCATTTTTCTGTAGCGGTAGAAATGTTCAAGACTAAGCCATTGGATTGACTAGACTTTATACAAATCAAAAATAAAAATCGCCACCGCGCTTTATTGTTTCCAAAGGAATGAGAAAAGAGCGAATAACCCAAAAAAAATGGAAAGATTCAAGGTAAGGGGGTTGGTTATGCAAAGGGAAGGTATTAGCACCCTAAACATCTACGGTACTCCACAGGAACCTCTTTGTAAAATCTGTGTATTTTGGTTATAAAATGTGTTATATATAAAATGGATGGTGGAGGTGAGAAAAGAGGGATTAGGGTAAAAAAGAATAAACCACTTTTGAATTAATATTTAATCAAACTATTATTAAAATCATTCATCCATTTTGGTGGAGTTTAACTCAACACCCAAGATCCAATGATGTTAATAAAGTCATGATCAAAAAATAAACTCAAGTCAGCTAGAAAATAATCACAAAATAATATCCTATTTAATATATACATCGAAAGGTTTAAAAATGTTTTTAAAAAGGAAAACAATGAGGAAAATATCAATTATGTTCAAATTAATCAAGAAATGAAAAATAAGGCCATAGAAAAATCATAAATGGATCCAAATATTTTTATAAAAATTTGGGTAATTTTTAAAAGTCAGAAACTATTTTTAAAAATTAAAATAAATGGGTAAAATAAACAAAATAGTAAAAAAATAACAAAGTCAGAAACAAGAATAAAATGAGGTCACCAATATTTGTCACAATGTCATTGGATCATTCCATAAGTTTTTCCAGAATTAAAAAATGTGTAAGTATTTTTAAACATTTTTCAAATAAGTGTAAATTTCATAAAAGATATCAAAACATAAAAATAAATTGTGAAAAAATGAAAATAAGAAAGAGAATAATCAAAAATATTTTTCATAATTTTTTCAGATTTTTTGGACTAAAAATGAATTTTCTATGATTTTTTGAAATTTAAAACAATTAAAATATAAAAATCAGAAAAAGAAAATAAAAGAAAAAGATGTGGACCATTGGATGAGAGTCAAAACGTGTTAGTAATCAAATCCAAGGGATCTGGCGCATTGTGCATATCATGGTCTTTACTGAATAATATACAGAATCATTAAATAAATCAGTATTTAAAAATCACAAATGTCACGCTTTCATTGGTTAGAAGATGACACGTTGGTCATCTTCAACCTCCAGCCCTCACAAATTGCAGGTCTCTCCAACTGTAAAATAGAAGCTCAGACCTATGCCATTCATTTCGTCTCTTCAAGATGAAGACAACCATACCCTCGCGCCATTTTTATATAAAATATAACTCAAGCAATTTGGAAAGAAAGTTTTGAAAAGGGATTTGAAAATTCATGGTCAAAACGTATTTCCAGATGAAAGTAACTGTTGCGACTAGAACCAGGGCAATGAGAACAGCACAATGATACCAAAGTTTTGAAGAATTGATGAAGGAATCTACCTATTGAAGTTGAGTTGCAGAGCTCTAAAACTGGACTTCTATGGAGCAATGTAGGGCACGATTCTTGAATTTAAATGTATGGTTAGTATGATACGGTGGGAGAACTGACTTGAGGTATTGCGTTTGTGTTCGCAAATGTTTCGATTTAGCAAGAGTCGCCACCGACTTTTTATTTTATCCAAAGGAAAGGTCAAAAAGAACAGGAAAGACCTTTGAGATATTTTCTTGGGTTTGGGGGGTAGATTATGAAAAGGAAAGGTGCAAGCACCCTTTTCATCCATGGTTATCCATGGGCTCTTAGTTACTTGTTTAGATCACTTGCTTTTTCTTTTCAATTGTTTGAAATGGTGATTTATGTGTGGTTTTTGAAAATGTTTTGAAAAGAGGCCAACGTTGTGGCAACCTTTGTAATGATTCCTGTTTGAATATATACAAAGGTGTTTGTCTTTTGAAAAGATCTTTCAATGTTTGAAAGTTTGTTTTGGGAAATATTTTGAAATTGTGCGGTGATGTGTTTTTGAAAATAGCAAGGATGTTTGCAAGTTTTGATCAAGTAACTAGGAGCATCTACCCTATCTACTCAAGAGTCTTTCCTACAAATTTTTAACCCTTTTGACCGTGTTGTTTTACCATTGTATTTGGTAAACAACCTTGTGTTTGGATGTTAAACGGGACAGGCGCGGGTCATCGTATTGACCATGATAGCAATTGTGCCAAGTATCTTAGCAAATTTTTGAGGGACTAGATCATTTTATATAGGCAACCAAGATAGCGTCATCGAGGGACTATGATCTTTTGTTTTGTTTTTGTTTTGCCAAGATACTCAACATGCATACCATGGCCATTTTAAAGGCAACAAGTGGATGAAAACCCTAGGGGTGCATGTGTGCATTGTGTTGTCAATTTACATGCTTTTATGTCTTGTATTAGGTCTAGCTATTTGTTTTGTTTTTGGGTATTGCATACAAACCCTAATCTCTATCATGGCATATTTGAAAGCATAAAGTGCGTAAAATAAATCTACGACTATTACAACATTGATATGGGGAGGGGGTACAATTTTGAATGGGGGGTATTTGCAAGAAAAAAAGCCCTAAGATTAACTATTACATCCAAATTGAATTCTTTACTCAAATGATAAATAAGCAATATTTAAATAGACAATTAAATAAATATGCAATATATTATAAATATGCAAAAAATGTTTTTGTTTATTTTTATGTATGTAAAAATATAATATTTAATGTGTAGAAAAAAAATAAGAAAATAAAATAATATTTTTATTAAGGGTGGAAACCCTAATTTGTTTTAAGAAAATATATATATATATATATATATATATATATATATATATATATATATATATATATATATATATATATATATATATATATATATATATATATATATATATATATATATATATATATATATATATATATATATATATATATATATATATATATATATATATATATATATATATATATATATATATATATATATATATATATATATATATATTAATTATATTATTTATGTACAATAAAATAAAATAATAAAATATATACAAATGTAAAAAAATAGAAACATGTTAGAAAAAATATTACTTAAGTATGTAAATAATAAAAATAAAAATATAATATTTTTATGTATTATTTTCAAGTTTTTATTAAAGAAAATAAAATTATGTTATTTAATAATTATTTTTATGTTAGAAAAAATAATAAAAAAATACAAAATAAAATGTGAAAATTTATGAAAATGTTTTTGGTAATTTTTTATGTTTAGAAAAAAATAAAATAAAACCAGAAATGAAAAAGAAATAGAAAAAATATAAAATATATAAAACAATGGGCCAAGGGGGTGTAAACAGTAAGGCTGGGGGGCGCCAAAAGCATGAACAAGCCAGGTCCAGCCCAACTGATCTTCGTCTTCAACCTTTGAATCAGAAAAAATGTGCGCCTGTGTACAACTTCGTATCTCCTGTTTCAGTGCTTAAAAACAAAAACTTACAACACAAAAGTTATGGCATTTTTCAACACGATTCCAACCATATAAAGAACTTAATCTAACTCTCAAAGACCAGAGAGAATTTCTCTGGCCCTAATTTCTAACCTAACTTTTTCAGAATGTTCATCAATCAAATTCTCTAAGCACACTTAACTTAAATGAAATATATGCATATGTACAACTTAGAGGCTATGAGTACTACATTTTTTATTCATAAACCTAAGCCTAATGATTCCTAAATAGAGAGATAGAAAGTTGGAAAATACCTGTTTCAGTTGAACTCGTGTATGGAAATGTAAGGGTTTTCAGTGAGGCCTAAGATGTTTGTGAGCTTGCCTGAACTTCCTCTAACCTTTCCCAATGCTTGGTTTGCTTTGAGCTTGCTTGAATAAGCCTATAGAAGTCAACCTGCACAAGCTGAAATCAGAAATGGTGAAGCTTGTAAATGGAGTTACAGTCAATGGCCAATGGTTGGGATAGCTTAGGTGGGTTATATGGAAGGTATTGGAACTGGTTTGGGACAAAATGCACGAGTGGTTTGTGAGATGGAAATGAAACTGCAGAGAGTGCCCTATTTTGCAAGAAGATGGTGTTTTTGTGTTTTGGAAGGCTTGAGGGTTGGATAGCTCGTGCTTCTGACTCAAGGAAATATGAAAAAGTTGTTTTAAATGCTTACAAACTTTGTTCTTATCAGATTTCAAAGATATGGATCTTTGGCAAGTTTACTTGGTTTTGAAGTAAAAGTGTGAAGTGATACAAGACAGGCCTGTACAGGCTATCTTCCAGCATGAACAAGATTGTTGTACCTTTGCCTAAGTTTATGGAACTTGTTTGCTGCAAAGAGAGGGGTCCAAGGCTCAAGGGAAGCAAATTGACATAAAGTAGTGCTTTATGAAAATAGCAATGTTCACTTTTTGCCAAAAATAGATTAAACCCTTGTGTAAACTTCCAATAATCAAAATAATGCCTTATGAAATTCTGGCTGCAGATACTCAATGTCACGTTCAATGTTATGACACCGTATCTGACTTACTATATGACAGTAAATACAAAAGCAATAAAGAACACAGTCAATTGTTTACCCAGTTCAGTGTGCAACAACACCTACTCTGGGGGCTACCAAGCCAGGGAGGAAATCCACTATAAGAGATTTTAATTCAGGAATAAACCAACCAGTTTATCTCCTTCACTTAAGACCTACCCAATGCAATTCCAATCTAAGTACAACTTAAACCTGAGTTCCTACTCACTCCCCCTCAATCACAGCAGTGATACATAAACCAATTTGACTTAAGAATTGATGAAGACACTCTTCAAAGACAAACACTTGATTAAGCTTCACAGCTTTTTAATCAAGCAACACAATCACTCTTGCTTCACAGCTTTGAGTGATGTACACAACTAACTTGACTCTGCTTCACAGCTTTAGTCAAGGAACATTCAAGCACTCTTGCTTCAAAGCTTAGAGTGCTACACAACCCTTACAATTTGAAACCTATTCCAAGGCACTTATCACAATGATAATTGCTTGGAGTACAATAAACAAATCAATACAGATTACAAATGATCTTCTAATCAATAAAAGCCATCCATGAAAAACAGCAGCTCTGTTGAATATATAGCAGCTGCAACTTCAGTTAGGGTTTCCAAAAACCTAGGGTTAATTCCGTTTTTACCTAAAGATCAGGTCACAGGACTTTATTAACCAGGTTAGGGTTGAGCTAGGTTACCCCTCAGAAAACGCAGGATTCTGTTCAGAAAGGACTGAGTTATTTCCTGAAAAAACTCAGACTTATCCAATCCTGCAATCCTGTTAGTTCAGAACAGGATGTCATAACATCTGTTATGACATCTGAGAAAACCTGTCTACTGATTTAGCAGAATGTGATCATTTTGCAAAAATGCTCAGATACACACTTATAAACATCAGTATTTGAATTACAATATTTTTCTGCAAAGGTACCTAATGAGTTAGTACAAACTGAACTAGAATGTTATGACATCAGTCATGACATTCACACATACACTTGGGATTTACCAAAAATGCAAGCCAATACCTAAACACCTAAAAACTCCCCCTTTGGCAGATTTTTGGCTAAAGATCCTAAACAATCAGAGATAGATAGCAGCAGAAATAAGTGACAGCAGAAAAATAGAATGTCAAGTACTAATTAAGTAAGTACCAAAATATTCTCCCCCTCTTTAGCCACAAATGGGCCAAAGATACATGTTCACAAAATAATAAGATCAGCAGCAGACAACAACAGAATACACTTCCAAACTCCACCAGATATCAGCAACCAACCAGCAACACCACCAAGCAGCAATCAACCTTCAAGCACTGTCATCAGACTCAGAGGAGCTAGTTTCTTCAATGTTGAGTTGTCCTTCAGCTTCTACAACTTCTTCCCTTCTGCTTTCTTCAGCTTCCTCCTTTTCTAGCCTGACAATTAGAATTTCTAGGGTCCTTTTTCTAGCATCCAGCTCTTTGCAAGTTTCTTTTAAAACAGCTATGACATCTGATGTCTTGGACTGGGTCTTTACAGACGATGTCTCAGCTAATGTTATGACAATGTCTGGAGCATGAGATCCCTGAAACAGTTTGTAGTGCAGGCCAAGGGCAGGAGCTCTTTTGCAGACTGTATCTCTTGCCACAAGGATATCAGGGAATTGTGCAAGGATGATTCCACAAAGGAGGGAGGGAAAGGCAATTGGTCCTTTGACAGCATAACTGCCAGCATGCTTTAAAGTTTGTTCAAAGATGTACCTCCCATAGTCAAAAGCAGTCTTGGTTCCCACAGCATAGATAAATCTCCCCAATCCTGTGGAGATAGTTGATTTGTGATTTGTAGGCACCCAGTTGGCTGCTCCTATTTTATGCAAGATGGCAAATTTCATGCTGAGTTTACTAGCATTCAGCTTCCCTTTCAAGGGCCAGCACTTTACTTGCCTGGCTGTGATGGTTAGACAAACTTCATTGTCAGTTGCCTCTAGATCAGGACAGTCCTTATTTGTTCTTCCAAGAAACTTGTTGATTTCTGATGGAGAGAACTTGACCCTTCTTCCTCTAACAAAGACACTTTCAAAGTCAGCTGACCTTCCATCAGCACAATCATTTGACAAGTTCACTACAAACTCCTTAACCAGATTTTCATAACATTTGTTAAACTTTATCACTGTCTTCATTAGCCCAGCATTCTTGATCAGATCCATGATGTCTTTGCACTCCAAGGCATCATTGTTGAGTTCTCTCTCCAAGGCTATTCTCTTTAAACAAACATACTTCCATCTGTTTGCATTGTCAGGATGATGAAAAGAGATGTTGTCTGTTGGCACTTCAGGCACTCTAGCAATCTTGCTGGAGGGGAGCTTCCTTCTGATGGGAGTTTCTTTAATATCAATCTCAAATTCTGATTCATCATCAGAATCAGAAGTTTCAGGTTCTTTACTTTTCTTAGAGATTGGTTGTCTAGCAGTCTGCACCTGGGCCTTCTTCCCTTTTGTCTAAATACTTTTCTCAGCCATCCCTTCAGCCTTGGATTTCTTAGCATCAGGTTTATCATTCTGACTACTCTTTCTTTTCATCAATCTCCTAGCTATGCTAGGGTTCACATTAGCAATCAGTTCATTATCTGAGTAATCTTCATCCACATCAATGATAGGTGGATCAGCAGCCTTTTCAGAGGGGTTCTGAATGTTGTCTTTTGGTGTCACAACATCCTCAGTGACATCTACATTTTCAGAACCTTCCACATTTGGACTTTCTGATTAATTTAAAGGGATATAAATCCCCGGTACAGATTGGTTGCCACTCAGTATGCTAGTAACCAGCCTAGCAATAGCTTGGTGTACTTGAACTGGTCCTTCTCTATTAGGTACAGAAGACGAAGGATGAGAAGAATTACCAGAGGCTGTATCTTGAGCTCTTCCTGCATGTCTGGTTCTGAGCTTTTTGACTCTGTCTGGGTCAGTTGCCATCTCCCTGAGAGGAGTGACCTCAAGAACTTCAGATTCTATGCATGTAGTGATTGCCCTAGAATCTTGGTCAGATGATGACGATGATGAGGAAGACGAAGTCGCCATGGTTGAAGACGATGTCTGAGACATTTTGATTGACTTTGAGTAATGGTAGCAGTTTGAGAAAAATCTTTGATTTGGAGGAGGAAACAGGTTGCAAGGAACTGAGAGGTAGGGGATAAAAGGGAGTCTCTTCAACTTCTTAAAGCTTTTGAAGGAATTGTGAAAGAATATGATTAACCCACTAAATATAGACTTAATAAAATTAATCCCTTCAACCCTTGTTTTAAGCAAAATTAATTGCTATAATTTCTCATGTTGGTGAATACCCAACCTGCCCCTCAAATTTTCAAGTTTATTTCCAACAAGAGCCTTGGTAGAAGAATCAGTCAGCTGAAGCTTAGAGAAACTATGTTCCAGTTTAAATGACTTCTTCTCTTCAAAGTCAATAGGATTCAAGGAAATGTTGATTGTTTTCAGATTGTCACAACACAATGTCACAACATCTTGTGTAACATTGTACTCAGGGAGCATCTGTTTTGACCAGATGTTTTGAGAACAGAATTTATTTGACTTGTTATTTCCAACATCCTTGTCAAGATGACTTAAGGTTCTGACAACACATTCTTCTTCAAGTTTATTTGCCACATCACAGATATTATCAACCTGTAGTTTTGGAGTTCTTCTGACAGCTTCCATAGAAATAGCTCTTTTCATTCTTCTTAGATGAAGGAGACCAAGCTTATGCTGCCACAGTTTCATCTCTTTTTCTTCTTTGATGATTTGACACACAGTGGAGATAACAGTGTTCTCAGGCTGCCACACGTAACAGTTATCTTTGGATTTGATTCCTCTCATTACAACTTCTAGTTTTTTATTAATTACTAGACATTCAGATCTTGAGAAGTTGACCTTGAATCCTAGATCACATAATTGACTGATACTAATGAGATTAGCAGTCAACCCTTTTACCAGCAGTACTTTACTCAGACTTGGAACTCCAGGGCAGTCCAAATTACCAACTCCTTTGACTTCACCTTTACCACCATCTCCAAAGGTCACAAGATTGGTGGTGTGAGGCATAACATTATTGAGGAGATTTTTGAATCCAGTCATGTGTCTGGAACATCCACTGTTAAAGTACCAATCTTCCTTTGCAGAGACCCTCAGGGAAGTGTGAGCTATCAGTGCAGCAGCCTTTTTATTCCATTTAGGAGCATGAAGTACCTTTTTAGACTTAGGTTTGACACCTGAGTTCTGATTAGGATATCCATGTAGTCTGAAGCAGAAGGGCTTTATGTGACCATATCTCCCATAATGATGACATTTCCATCTTTGGTACCTCTTCTTCATATGTCTATGTCCCTGATGTTGAGAGTTGTGTTGAGACATCCGTTTTGACATTTGCTTACCAGTACCAGATTTCTTTGCTTCCATAAATCCTAGTCCAGATTTATTTCCCATATTTTGTCCAGCCTGAAGGATCTCTTCCAATTTGTCTGTTCCATTGGTCAACATCTTGACAGATTTGGTCATTTGATTCAGTTGTGAGTTCAGCAATTGAACTTCTCCTTCTAGATGACTTATAGTTTCAAGATTCGCCCTTTTTTCAGCCTCCAGTTTGATAATGAGTTTTGATTGTTTCTCATTCTGCACACAGACTTCAGCACTTCTGATACACAATTTCTTGTAGGTATCAGCCAGTTCTTCAAATGTCACTTCTTCATCACTAGTGTCACTTTCAGAAGTACAAACACTAGTTAGGGCAGTAACTAGTTTGGCAGATTCTTCTTCAGAATTACTTTCTGAATCATAGTCAGACCAAGTAACAGTCATTCCTTTCTTTTGCTTCTTAAGAAAGGTAGGACATTCAGCTTGAATATGTCCATATCCTTCACATCCATGGCATTGAATACCTCTGCCTTGGTTTCCCTTATCTTCTGACCTTGGTCTTCTGTTGGAACTGTCAATGTCAGAGGGAATGTTATGAACATTAGACCTTGACTTTGGGTCCATTCTTTTGATGAGCCTGTTGAATTGTCTTCCAAGCATGGCAATAGCTTCAGATATGTTTTCTTCTTCATCCTCCTTGTATTCAACATCAGTGTTGGATACAAGTGCTATGCTTTTGTTCTTCTTGTCACCATTATCAGTGATCCCCATCTCAAAAGTCTGAAGAGACCCAATAAGTTCACCCACTTTCAACTTGCTAATGTCCTGGGCTTCCTCTATAGCAGTTACCTTCATTGCAAATATTTTAGGCAAGGATCTGAGAATCTTCCTCACCAGTTTTTCTTCTGACATTTTTTCTCCCAGTGCTCCTGAGGTGTTGGCAATCTCCAAGATGTTCATGTGAAACTCATGAATGGTTTCATCTTCCATCATTTTTAGATTCTCAAACTTAGTGGTCAACATCTGAAGCCTTGACATTTTTACTTTGGAAGTGCCCTCATGAGTAGTTCTGAGAGTGTCCCAAACTTCCTTGGCCAGTTCATATTGATGTACTAGTCTGAAAATGTTTCTATCAATTCCATTGAACAAGGCATTTAGAGCTTTTGAATTTCCCAGAGCTAACTCATCTTCTTATTTACTCCAATCTTCCTCAGGCTTCAGACTGATTGTCCCATCTCTCTCAGTTATGGTGGGATGAATCCATCCTTTGTCAGCAACTCTCCAAGCCTTTTTGTCCAGAGATTTTAGGAAGGCAATCATACGAGGTTTCCAGTAGTCATAATTGGTTCCGTCCAGAATGGGTGGTCTATTTCCAAAAACTCCTTCTTTGTCCATAGTGCCAGAAAGTGATATCCCTAGATCTCACCCAGTAATACAGGCAGGGTGCCTGCTCTGATACCAATTGAAATTCTGGCTGCAGATACTCAATGTCACGTTCAATGTTATGACATCGTATCTGACTTACTATATGACAGTAAATACAAAAGCAATAAAGAACACAGTCAATTGTTTACCCAGTTCAGTGTGCAACAACACCTACTCTAGGGGCTACCAAGCCAGGGAGGAAATCCACTATAAGAGATTTTAATTCAGGAATAAACCAACCAGTTTATCTCCTTCACTTAAGACCTACCCAATGCAATTCCAATCTAAGTACAACTTAAACCTGAGTTCCTACTCACTCCCCCTCAATCACAGCAGTGATACATAAACCAATTTGACTTAAGAATTGATGAAGACACTCTTCAAAGACAAACACTTGATTAAGCTTCACAGCTTTTTAATCAAGCAACACAATCATTCTTGCTTCACAGCTTTGAGTGATGTACAACTAACTTGACTCTGCTTCACAGCTTTAGTCAAGGAACATTCAAGCACTCTTGCTTCAAAGCTTAGAGTGCTACACAACCCTTACAATTTGAAACCTATTCCAAGGCACTTATCACAATGATAATTGCTTGGAGTACAATAAACAAATCAATACAGATTACAAATGATCTTCTAATCAATAAAAGCCATCCATGAAAAACAGCAGCTCTGTTGAATATATAGCAGCTGCAACTTCAGTTAGGGTTTCCAAAAACCTAGGGTTAATTCCGTTTTTACCTAAAGATCAGGTCACAGGACTTTATTAACCAGGTTAGGGTTGAGCTAGGTTACCCCTCAGAAAACGCAGGATTCTGTTCAGAAAGGACTGAGTTATTTCCTGAAAAAACTCAGACTTATCCAATCCTGCAATCCTGTTAGTTCAGAACAGGATGTCATAACATCTGTTATGACATCTGAGAAAACCTGTCTACTGATTTAGCAGAATGTGATCATTTTGCAAAAATGCTCAGATACACACTTATAAACATCAGTATTTGAATTACAATATTTTTCTGCAAAGGTACCTAATGAGTTAGTACAAACTGAACTAGAATGTTATGACATCAGTCATGACATTCACACATACACTTGGGATTTACCAAAAATGCAAGCCAATACCTAAACACCTACACCTTAAACCAATGAGTTTGCATTCAATTTTTGAGTGTGGAAGGTTTTAAAGACCTGTGAGCAAGTACAAGTGAGGCTGGATAGATTTTTCAATTTGTGTCAACATGAAACATGCCATCGATCAAAGTGAGTTTTTACCAAATTCAAACCTTCAATTCTCCCTAACCATAAATGATTTTGGAGAGTTCTTGGACATTTTGGAAATCTTGTAACATGATCTACAATCCATCTTTGAAAATCATTTTGAGATTCCAAGTGGAACTAGGTGAAAAGTTTCCATGAAGATAGGTCAAAATCTTGCCTAAACTAGGGCAAAATTTCACTAAAGTTAAAAGTTTCGTGGACCCTTTTTCCAAAATTCATAACTTGAGATCTAAGCTTATTTTGGGAAAACTTTGTCAATAAAAGTTGTAGATTTTGTGTAGGACTACAACTTTAATGTTGGAAGTTTTGTTTGAATCAAATTTCATCATGGTGAAAAAGTTGAGCAAAGTTGGGAAAAAATAAGAAAATTTCATAACTTAGAAAAATTCTAAGTTATGAAATTTTTCAATCTTAAACCCTAATTTGCAAAATTAGGTTTCTTGATGAACAAGTTTCATGTTTTGACACATATTGATGAAAAATGACCCTTGGCACTTGATTTTGACCAAAAAGTCAAAGTTTGACTTTTTAGTGTTCAGTTGATTTTTGATCAGTTGACTGGAAAATTCATTTGTCAATCCAATGCAATTGAGATCTTTTGAACCTTGTGAATAGGTAAAGATGATGCCATTGAGTCCTTGAATCCATGCTTGAACCCAATTTGCCATTAGCTAGTTTAAAAGTCAGAAATTGCCCTTCTGCAGTCAAAACCCTAAAAATGACCATTTTGCCCTTTTGATGATCTGATCAAATTTCTTGAGGAGTTGTGGTCCAAACTTGATCAAATGGTTCATATGAGCCTATAATGTTGATGTGGATCCAAAATTATGAGGTTTGACTGTAAATTGGCCATAATTGACTTTTTCCCCAATACAGCTGATTTCTAGGTCAACTGTGCAATTGACTGGGCAAAAATTTGATTCAAAGCTTGAAACTTAGTATGGGCAATCTTATAAGTCCAACATGAAGTATGAAAGTCACATTAAGCATTATAAGTCCAAAATTACTTGTGCAAACTCAAACCCTAATTTAGGTCAACAGTGCAAGGAGATGTCTTGAGTAGAGCAAACCCTAGCTTGGTCTTGAGTTCAAAGAGTCTGGTGAGGAGAAATCTTGATAAAATGAGAGGGAAAATTTTGGGGTACAACAGTTAGGTTCAGGGAAGATCAAGGAAGGTGAATTGATGGAGAAAATGGATTGAAAAAGGCTTGAGAATAGGATTCGAAGTAACTGAATTCTAAGTTGTGAAGTAAGTTTGGCAGGGTGATTCTGGCTATCTAAGCTTAGGAATTTGAATGGGGGATAACCCTCTATTTATAGGAAATCAAATGGAATGCTCAAGCGTGTGGAATGATGCAAATTGGAGGGAAATCGTGTGAACCTGATACACGAGCAAAGTGTGATCTGATTTGTATCAAAACTCATCAAATACTTGCGTTTTAAGGCTCTAATCCACTTTGGTAACTTGGTTAAACATGTTTATATCACAAACGCATGCTAATTTGATGTTTAAAGTCCAAAACATGGATTTCAAATTCTGACTTATGGTGAAACTTCAGTTCCAAGTTACCAAGTTCAATCCAATGGCATTTCCACCTCAAGGGGTCTTAGGGAAAGATTCTTGATGCTTTGGAAATATGACGTTACAAGCTTTGTAATGGAAAAATAATGGAATCAAATGGATGCTTGAGATGAAAATTACATGGAGTCAATGTTGAGGAAAAAGAGTTGACTTTCCATACTTAGAAATATTTCAAATTCTTCTTTAAAAATGACCTATAATCTCTTGCTTCCAAACATAGCCTTGCACTTGGAATTTGCTCTTGATCAAAAAAGATGGAATGAGTTAGACCTCTTGAATGACATCTTTCAATTTGAACCAATCAAAATCTCCAAAAATTGAGCAAGTTATGACTTTTTGAAGTTGGCCAAAAATTCATGAAATGACCTATAATCTTTTGCATTCTTAAGGCAACTTGCATCCATTTTCTTACTTTGAACATAAAAGAAGGCATGAAGTACACTTCCTTAGGGTCATCATAAAAAAAGAATGGTCTCAAAGTGATAAAAATTGACCAAGTTATGACCTTTTGAAATCATATATAGGAAAATGGGAATTCATTTGGGTGACTTGTAACTTTCCTCCTTTATTAAGTTCCTTCCACATGAAAACTCCTTGGAATTTTTGAAGTGATATGTTGGTAACTATTTGAAGAGAAGAATGTTTTTGTAATCACTCAAAAATACCAAAAGATGAGCAAGATATGCCCCTTTGAAGTCCAAAACCCTAGCCTTTAGATCCAAAGAAAGCTTGGTGGAACTTTGCCAAGTTTGAACAAACATTTTGTGCCAATACTCTTCCTTTGTGAATAGAAATTGTTGAGTATGATTATGAGGACCTATGGCCACCAACCAATTTCATACCAACTTCAAAACAACTTCAATAGTGAGGTTTGAATCTCTCAAGCTTTTGACTAGGGCATGGAAATAAACTCATGAACCCATGAAGCAACATGCTAAAACCTCATTTCCTTGACCTACATTATCAACAAGTGAGACAAACCAATATTGCATTTTGTTAATTTAGAGATAAAATCAAAGCAAAATATCCATGATCATAAGAGAAAACAAGTTAAGGTGCTTGGTAACTCCTCATAGAGCAAAGCTAAAGATAAGTAGAAGAACCAAAAGCCCTAATGTGATTTTGTGGTGATTGAAACAATATGGTATGATGAAGGGATCTTAGGGGAAAAAGTTGGGGTACAACACCAGCTTCTACTCTCTCTCTAGTCAAGATCAACTCAGTAAACCCAGATGACGAACTGCCGATCAGATGATTGAAAAATGGACCAGATAGCGTCCCTAGAAACATGTCAACCAACTCCCTGTCAGACAAAGGGGGTTGGACTCTTCCAACTAAGTATCTCCACTTTTGGGCATAGTTCTTAAAACCTTCACTTGCACTCATAGACATACCTTGAAGCTGAGTACGAGTGGAAGCAAGGTCGGTGTTATATTGATACTGCCTGTAAAAACCAGCAGCAAGGTCTTCCCAGTTTCGGACATTGGCTCCTTCCAACTGATAAAACCATTCAAGCTGAGTCCCTGACAGACTATCTTGAAAGAAGTGTACCCACAAATTTCTATTAGCAGTGTGGGGTTGGATTTTCCTGACGTACGAGCGGAGATGGAGTTTTGGACAGGACACTCCATCGTACTTGGAAAAAACAAGAGCTTTAAACTTATGAAGGATTATCACTCCAGACACCAGTCCTAATTCTCCAAAATCCAAACCAGGGATCCTCTAAATCTCCATAGCACTCAGACGGTCTTCTAGTCGCTTTTATCTATCCTCAGCAGGAGGATATTGCTCATCATCATAATCCGTATCATTATCAGAGATTGTAGGACTGGGGCCCTTTTCTTCTTCTTGGTTCTCCCCTTCCTTGGATGAAGAGGTCAGATCAGCTTGATGTTTCAACCTATCCCCAAACCTTTTGCCCATATTCAGAAGAACGACCTTATTCTTCTTCTTCTTCTTCTTCTTCTTCTCTCTCAGAATGAGAGCCTTCAAATCCTCTTGCCCTTTAGCCAAGCTTAAGAACATCTGTTGGAATTGGGCGTTTTGTGCTTGAAGATTTTTGATGGCTTGATCGGAAGACACTTCCGCTGAAATAAACAGCGAAGAAGATGAGAAACCTGTAATGGTACCTGTAATGGTGTGCATGATAATGGGATGCGTATGTAATGATTTCAAAGAACTTGGGAAATTTAAATTTTCAAACCAAGAAAGAAACAAACTTTATTAGATTAATTTGTAAAAGGTTCAACAATGCCTTTAAGGCGTTACAAAGAAATAAATGGAAAACAAATCTAAAACTAGAAAAGCAAAATCAAAAGTCCCATGGACGCTTCCTCTTGGTGCTGACGTAGTCATTGATCACTCTTTCCTCCTCGAGCTTCCTGGTGAGCTTCAAAGTTTTCCTTTCTTGCTCATGGTACTTCTCCCGGTAAGTATCTCTCTCCTCTTTCAGCTGAACCCAAGACCTCTGCAATGCCCCAAGATCAGTGGGCATGTAAGGATAAATAACTGTGTAAGGAATGCCTTATTCATTAGTGGGTTCCATGATCACTAGAAATACGACTTCATAGGGCATCCCAAGCTTCTGGGCATGAGCTCGGACCCATTGGAGGTAAGGCTGCATGGGAAGGGAAGTCCTTGGTCCTAGCTCTTGGGGGTCAGATCTGTTCACCATGCCCCAAGCCTGTATAAACCTCCGGCGGTGCTTGTCTATGTCTTCCTTGTAGTCAAATGCAATATCCGTAAGAAGTAGCTCATGGGGACCATCTCTCCGAGCACGACCAAATTGTCGCAAAGCTAGACAAGGATTATAGGTTATACCCCCTCTGATTCCAAGCAACGGGACATTAGGGTATCCTCCACAACGATCAATAACAGCAGTGTCTTCTATACCTTGGAACTCCAAAGAATGTTTGTATGGGCAAGTGACATTATTCTGTAGGACCATCCCAAACCTTCTTTGTTTTTCAGCATGGACTTAGGGAGGTGCGAAATAAACCACCTTAACAGTAATGGCATGCAACACATAATAGTCCCTCTTCTTCGCATAGTACGAGTGTAGAGGGCATGCAAGATATCACCTAGTAGAGTAGGCACAGGATTGCGGGAAAGGAAAATCTTGACCGCATTCACATCTACAAAGGAATCCGGATTCGGGAAGAGAACCAAATCGTAGATAAGGAGAGCCAAGACATCTTTAAAAGCCTGAAATTCCAAATTATCCCAGAATAGCTGAGCCTAGTCTATCAGAAACTTGGCTAAGAAACCTTCGACCCTGCTTCGTGTTTCTCAATTGGATACTACATCAGCCCATTTTAGATGCAGAGCTGAAGCAATGTCTTCTGTTCTAGGAGTCTCTTCCATACTTGTGAAGGGCATCTGCTCAAGGATGGATATGCCCAATAAGTGGGAGAATTCTTCCAAAGTGGGAACCAACTGGTAATCTGGAAAGGTGAAACAATGATGCACCGGATCGAAGAACTGGAAAAGTACACTTATCATCTGCTCATCAAGCTTTGAGGTGACTAGGCTAAGAAGCTGGCCATGTCTCTTAATGAACGTAGAAGTCTCAGAAACTTTTGAAGCTAACTCTTTGAGTTGAGCAGGTATTTGCACAAAGTTAACTCAGATGGTGTTTCTGCACACGGAAGCCATAATCTGCAAAATAGAACAAAGATAAATCCCCTCGGTCTTTGAAATGGTTAGTATAATGAAGTATGCATGCTATGTTATGATGCATGATGTCATGATAAAAACAACAGGTATAGCAGATAACAGGCATGGCAAAGGCAAACCAGTCACACAAAAGCCCTTAGGTTTAAGGCTTGCATGGGGTCAAAGGTATTACCCTCTTGAAGTTCAGTTGGTTTCAACCTGTCCTAGAAAAAGTAATCGGGTTCTAGAGGTTCTCAATATCACTAACCATCCTCCATCAGTCATGGTTTCAGCTCACACAATCTTTTCTTGCAGCCGGAACTATCTCGAGAGTATGGTCTCAATGAGTGTAGCATCGAGTATCAACCAGTTCTCAGCCTTACACCGAGGTCGTCTATCTCACTACTTTCTAATGGCCATGTTGGTCGATTAAAGGTTCTAAGGTCTGTTGATGCTTAACGACACACGTAGTGGCCCCGTATTCTCCTCGTTTCTCCACAAGGGATACTGGTACCAACCAATGTGCCACATCAATGTAGCTACTGCTTCAACCATATCGGTCTACGCCATACAGTTCCCTCACAGTTTATTGCTACTTACCTAAAAGGTGTCCCCAGATCCGGGTTAGGATCTATAGTAACTCCCAAACAAAACCCTTAAAAGTAAAGCAACCAAAACAAACAAGAGATGAAAATATGATGAACTAGATCCTACGGTATACCCCACTTATTATATCCCCAACAGAGTCGCCAGTTCTGTGATACGGTGGCAGAACCGACTGTTTTGGAAAATGCTGGTTTGTGTTTTGCATTTTGTATTTGCAAAATGTCGCGGTAAGCAAGAGTCGCCACCGACTTTTATTTTATCCAACTGGAAAGGAAAAAAGCACAGAAAAATTCCTTTTTCGAGATTTTGAGTACGGGGGGTAGATTATAGAAAGGGAAGGTGTTAGAACCCTTTTTATCCATGGTTTTCCATGGGCTCTTAGGTACTTGCTCATCTTTTTAAATTGTTTGTGTGCGTTTTTGTTTTTCGAAAATGTTTTACTTCGTGATAACCCTTGTAGCAGTCTTCAAAGGTGTGACGAAGTTGTTTTGAAAATTGTTTTGAAATGTCTAAGTGTGAAAAGTTTTTACTTGAGCAAGTACCCACTAGCATATACCTACTTGAAAAAAGATTGTTTCTATTCTTGTATCCTTTAGACCATGCTATCCTACTATTAAGGAGTAGGTAGCACCGTTGTTGGAGTTGTAAGGGTCAATTCGTAAGGGACATACGATCACTAAAGCAATGTTAGGACGTCTTAGTAATAACCCTAATGTCTTAAGATCATATTCAAGGCAACATTTCCGAGGCAACATTTCCGAATGGGACATTTGATCTTTGTTTAGACAGGAGGGCTACCACTAAGACACCCTATACTTAATGACCGTTTACCGTAGGCAACTGAAGTGAGAGTATACCCTAAGAGTGCGCATGTGCGAGTGATTTATTTTCAGTTATTATATTTGCACATTATGGTTTTCTAGCCATTTTAAATTATCATGCAATCTTGTCATACAATCCTATTAACATACATCTAAACAGTTAATATTTGCGAGAATTAAAATGCAAGAAATAAAATCTACGCTATTACAAGGCTTCGGGGTAGGGATTAATTACATAGCCAAAAAACCCGTAAAACGATAAAAGAAAATCCTAGATTAAACTATTACATACTGTAAGCAGTTACATTAATATTGCAAAAATAATAAACGCGCGCGAGGAATTGAAAGCGAGAGATTTAGGGTTTTGCCCCAACTACCTAATTGTAATTTAAAAGAAAAATCATTTTTTTTTGTTTTTGATTATTTTGAGAAAATAAGGTTTAATTGAATAAATAAAAAACCTAATTACTAATTAATTTAAATTAAGAAAAATAATTAAATTAACCTATTTTTGTATTTTTTATTTTGAGAAAGAAATAAAAATTAAATAAAAAGCAAACCCTAATTTTTTCTAATTGATTTTAATTATACACAAAAAGTTAGAATTACCCTAAATTAAATTTAAACTAATATTAAATTAAATTTGATAATATAAAAAAACCTAATTCTAAATTTTTTGTGAAAACTTGATTTTATGATTTTTTGTGAAAAAAGAAATTAATTTTTTAAAAGAAACAATTAAGTAAATTAAAAGAATTAAAATAATAAATAAAAAAAGAAAGAGAGATGGGCCTGGTAGCTTTGTAAGAAGGGGGTGTGATTTTCAAATTCAAGCCCAACAAGCTTAGGCCTCCATTGACTTCTTCCAAATCCTGTGTGTACGCTTGACCTATGCACATGGTGGACCCTCATTGGAGGAGCCTTGGATCTGGCTTGCTGGTGGTTTGGATGATTAGATCTGGAGAATGTATGATGGATCCTGGAGCTTGAGATGCACTAGATTGCCTGTCCAAGAAAAATATGAAATAAAGTTGGGACCTGGGGATCGAACCCAGGCCCTTAGGCATTCTCATGCTGCATGCTAGCCAACTGAGTTGGCTTGGTTAGTTATACAAATAATGACAAGCAATTATTATATGATATGAACAAAAAGCTATATCTCAGAGCGCACGAATTTCAAACTGGCCATTCACCACCTGCCACGCCATCATCTTCCTTGTTGCCTCTGTCGTTTTAGACAAAAACCTTTACCTACGGACACCAGGCGTAGGTACAACCCTGTGCTTCTCCAAAATTTCATACAGGCATGATAAATGACAACCAATGGTACCAATCAACTCGTTACAACCTCACGAGCATCATGGTACCATTATCCATGCCTAATTGTTCTTGTACACAAAACCACTAAAAACAAAACTAGAACCCTAGCCATGGCAACTTTCTGTATAGTCAATAAAAATACAATTGGATATAACCATTAGCTTGCAAACATCTCAAGGATTAAGAATTAATTAATGAATCATGCTAAATATGCCAGAATTATGATATTCGATTTCAAGAAAAGGGCCAAACTGTATGAAACTTACAGCTCGATTCTGAGTGTGAGGAAGCTTCCTAGTGGTTGAAACACCTTCCTGGGATGTCTAGCAAACAATTGGTATGCTTAGAATGCCTTGAAGTGATATGTAACTTGGAAATCAGTTTGCCACTTTTCTTGAATTTTGAAACTTCTTTTCTCTCTTGCATGCCTCCAACCTCTCTTTTTTTTGTCTACACTTGTTCCTTATGTATCCAAGAATGAATTAGGGTTGCCATTTGTTTCAAATCTTCTCCAATTATTATTATTGATTCATGATTTGATCCTTGTGCAAAATCTTTCCAAATCAAGCAAAATGCAATCTTTTTGTATCCATATGAGCCTTGCACGATTTGTTCTTGTTTTCAGCTGTGTAATGATCCTAAACATGCACAAAATCTCAATATTTGATTAGCTTTTGATATTTTTACTATTTTATTGATTTTATTTGATTTAAATGAAATAAAATCAAAATAAATGACAAAAATAAAATAATGACAAATGGAAGGTCTCATGGGTCGTGGGTCACATTATAAAATTAGTGCAAGCATAAAAAGTTGGGCCCATTTGACAAAAAATGCAATTTTAGACACATTTGACTTTTGGCAATTTTGCAAAAAGGGTCAACTTTACCAATGCATAACTCTCTCAATTTTGACCCTAGAGAGGTGTTCTAGGATTTTTTAGAAATCTTAAGATGTCCTCTAACCAACCCTTTTTGTCTCATCTCAATTGAGTATTCCATGTTCATGTATGAAGCTTTGACCCAAAAAGGTGTTTTTGTTGACTTTTCAAAATGACCTATAATGTCCAAATTCATATCTTCTTGTGAGTGAATATTTTGAACTTGGGAGCTGAAGATGGATTGTAGGGAATTACATCATATTCAAAATGAGCTTTGGATGGGTCATTTTTGATAAAGTATGAGAAAGTTATGCTTGGTCAAAGTTGAGTTGACTTTTCCTACAAAACCCTAATTTAGCAACTTTTGGGTTTTGATGAATTGTGAGCAATCCTTGATGGATCATGATCCACCCTTTATAAAATGATTAATGATACTTCAAAATGAGAATGTTGACCAAAAATCTTGAAGTTTGACTGTATGTGGGCCATAGTTGACTTTTGCCCTAACATAGTCAATTTTTAGGCCTTTGAGCAATTGACTGAGCAAACTTCCTCTGCAAGGCTTGAAACTTAACATGAATGATCTTGTGAACATATTAGGGAAATGGTTAGAATTTGGGATCCTTTGGACTTAAACATCTTGATGCAAAATGAAACCCTAATTTGAGGTAGACTGCCTTAGGAGAGAGTTTGTCTGGTCAACCCTTGGACTTCCTTGAGAAATTTGAGGACCTCAATTGAAATGTATTGAGAAATATGGGAGGGAAAATTTTGGGGTACAACAGTAACAAACTCCTATCTACCATCATGTTCGAAGAGAAGCAACTTGTGGGGAGAAGACTGTTTTCCCAAAGAAATAAGAAATTGGCGAAAAGGATCAAAAGGACCCAGTAGCTGACGAAGACATGACGACAGATGAATTTGAATTAGACAGAGAGTCTTCCCTCAACATAAACTACAATGTGGTCTTAGTGCTTCCCCATGAGTATGATCAAATAACTAAGGTCTAAGAATCAGAGGAAGCTGACGAGATTGAGATGGAAAAACACAAGCCAGTGTGTTACTATATCCTCAATAATGGAGATGTTGAAGAACAAAATGCATTCTTCGAGCGGCCTGGTTAGGGAATGAAGAATCACGTTAAACCTCTCTTCATAAGGGGAAAGGTGAAAAGTGTGGGAATCAATAAAATTCTAGTAGATGGTGGAGCTGCGATGAATCTAATTCCCCTATTCATGTTGAAGAGAATTGGTATGTTTGGCACTGATATCAAGCCCCACAATATGGTACTTTCAAACTATGATGGTAAAATAGGCCTCACTTTAGGTGTGGTGCAAGTGGATCCCACATGGGGTTCGATTACAAGACCCACCATGTTCATGGTCATTGCAGCAAAGACAAATTATAACTTGTTGCTAGGAAGTGAATAGACCCATGGTATAGGGGAAACATATTCTTCAATGCATCAACGAATATCAATCTGGAGAGAAGATGGAATTGTCGAAACATTGAATCGGATCAGAGCTATTACATGGTAGGAGTTAACCATGTGGATAGAAGGAACTTTGATAGGAATTTGGCTAATATTGGGTCATGTAACCCCGTTGATGACGCATATTCACCTAAAAAGAATGCTTTTTTACTTCCTTAATCTACATTCCAATCATGGATTCCAATGGGATATAGAAATTATGGGAGAAGAAGCTGATGTAGAAGGAGTTCCAAGAATACGGCTAACTGGCTGGGATGACGAAGACATTGACAATGTCTGAGTCCTAATTCTTTGAAAAGATTTCGGCTTATTTAGCCGAAAATAAATTAAATACAGCCTTAGAGGCCAAAGTAAAGCACATGGTTATTGAAGCTAAAGATGAAGCAATGCATGCGAAGGGACTTAGGATGGATTTCAAACCTAAACCACCTGACGAAGAGGTACCCTTCGAAGAAAAAGACCAGAGGCTAGATGCAATATACGATGAAGAGCCTTTGGGATTCGTGAAATATCGAACTGCATCAAGTGCAAAGATGATGACACAAGACCCTTTCAAAGAAGTGGACCTGGGTGAGTGGTCCATCAAAAGAACCACCTATGTGAGTGAAAAACTCAATCCAAAGATGAAATTCAAAGTGATCCAATTGCTAAAAGAGCACAAGGATTGTTTCGCTTGGGATTACAATGAGATGCCTGGTTTAAGTAGAGATTTGGTCGAACTGAAGCTGCCTATCAAGGATGGCAAGAAGCCCATCAATCATACTCCAAGGAGGTTCACACCAGAGATCCTCTCGAAGATAAAGGAAGAGATTTAAAGATTCATCTAATTCAAATTTATCTGGACCACAAGGTATGTTGAATGGATTGCAAATATTGTTGTTGTTATTAAGAAAAATGGGTCTCTTAGGGTTTGCATAGATTTTCGAGATCAAAAATCCGCAACCCCAAAGGATGAATATCCAATGCCTGTGGAAGAAATGCTAATTGATTCAGATGCAGGCTTCGAGTATCTTAGTATGCTTGATGGATACTCTTGATATAATCAAATTTTCATTGCTGAAGAAGACGTACCCAAGACATCTTTTTGATGCCTTTGGTCATTGGGCACCTATGAATGGGTAGTCATGCCTTTTGGCTTAAAAAATGATGGGGGAACTTATCAAAGAGAAATGAACTCTATATTTTGTAAATTTATTGAGACATTCATGCAGGTTTATATTAATGACATAGTAGTAAAATTTGTATCAGGTGAAAATCATATGGATCACATTCGCCAATCATTCAAAAGAATGAGGAAACATGGCTTGAAGATGAATCCTCTTAATGTGCCTTTTTTGTGCAGGCTGGTGACTTTTTGGGCTTTTTGGTCCATAAGAAGGGAATAGAAATTAATCAAAACAAGACGAAGGCTATCACGGAAGCGAAAGTGCCATCAACAAAAAGAGAGTTACAATCACTGTTGGGAAAGATAAACTTCTTAAGAAGGTTTATATCGAACCTAAGTAGACGTAGTCAAGACTTATCTCCCCTTTTGTGTCTAAAACAAGGTGGTTTCGACTAGAAATCATAGTATCAAGAGGCATTCAACAAGATTAAACAATACCTTGTCCATCCTCTTATCTTGTCGCCTCCTTATAGAAATAAGATTATGAGATTTTATATATCTGCATCAAATGTTACTATAGCTGTCATACCCCAAATTTGTCATACCCTTATATCTTTTCATCTGGCTTATTGCATTGCATTTGCATACTTACCATTAGGTCATATTCATTACTACACACATGGGACCAAGGTTCTTAGGGTTTCTACTGGCTCAAGATTATCCATCAGGCAAGAGTTTGAGTTTCTCAAGGAAAGTTGTGTGGGACCTTGTGTTCATGAGCTTCTTATTGATTCAAGTTCATTGGCTCCTTGGATTTCTCATGAATCTCTGAGAAATTAGGGTTTGATCTTCAGTCACCATCTCATAAGCTATTCAATAAAAAATGAGGGTTTTGGCCCCTTTCAAAGTTGTGAGCTTCATTTTCATCAAGACTTGGTTTATATGATAAATTTATAGCCCATGGTATCAAGAATGACCATTATATTCATCACGAGATTACTCAAAGCATTGCATTAGATGATTGTTGAAATTTTGACCTAGTTGACTAAAAAGTCAAATTTCTGACAAAGGCATTTCTTAAAATTTTGCTTGAGCAACTTGGTTCTCAATGACTTGTATATGTATTAAGGTGTTCTAATTTGGAATGTGGACCCCTGGTTGTCATTGTTTGAAGTTAAATTGCTTAATCTTGATTATTTGTTCATTCGAGCAAAAGTCAACAAAAGTCAATTGTTGACCAAGTGGACTTTTAGTCAAAGTTGAAGTCAATAATCATGTTTCAACATCATATAGCCTATGATTGAAGAAATTCAAGATGAATATTGGTTTTGAATATATTTTTTTTGTACCCCAAAATTTGCCTCCCATTTTTCAAAGATACTTCCTCATGCTCCTAGGGTTTTCAAATGCTCAAGACTACTCAAGGAATTAATCAGACAAACTCTCCTCTCCTAAGCAATTGACCTACAACTAGGGTTTTGTGTTTCTCAAAGAAAATTTATCTTCTAATGTCTCAAGTTGATTTCATGGGTCCTCATATGTCTCAAAGTACCCTCATATCAAGTTTCAGGCCTTACATCACAAATTTGCTCAGTCAATTGTCCAGATGATTGAAAATCAACTGTATTGGACAAAAAGTCAACTATGGTCAACATACAATCAAACTTCAATATTTTTGGTCAACAATAAGATTTTAAAGTCATGTTCATCATTTGATCAAGGGTTGATCATGCTTCATTAAGAAAACTAAAGATTCATCAAAAGTCAAAAGTTACTAAATTAGGGTTTTATTTAGGAGAAGTCAATTGAACTTTGACCAATCATAAATTTTGCATACTTCATCAGATTTTTCTCAACCAAAGCTCATTTTAAAGTAAATTCAATTCTCTACAACTTTTTGAATCTAAGCTCAAGTCCAAAAAAATGCTTCATTTGAGAGATATGGGCCAAAACATTATATGTCATTTCAAAAGTCAACAAAAAGATTCTTTTTGTCAAGGCAATTTACATTAAGATAAAGTCTTCAAATTAAAAAAATGATCAACATAGAGATTGCAGGGGACATCTTGAGGTTTCCAAAAAGTCCATGATCACCTTCATATGATAAAAATTGAGAGAGTTATGATTGGTACAAGTTGGGTAATTTTGAGGAAATGTAAGAAATCAAATTTAAGCAAACTTGAAGTTTTGGGCTTATGAGCCTATCTTTTAAGGTTCAAATGTGTTCTTGACCTTATAAGAGAAACCTAAGTACATTTATTTATTTTTGTGATCTTTATTTAATTTATTTTGATTTTTATTCATTTAAATTCAAATTAAATCAAGTAAATATCAAATGGGGGTGCAATGCTTAAAAGGCTTTTGTTTCAAACATGTTGGAGGCCCAAGATCATGCAAGAAGCCGTGTGAAGTTATTTTCAAATCCAATCTCCATGTTTTGTCTTATTCCAATTCTATTTTCAAATAATAATCAAGGTTGTTCTACAAGGTATCCAAGCTCGTTCCTTTAACTTAATTTTCCCTATATATACTTCATGTTCAGACAACAAAAAGAACGAAAATACCTTGCAAGAACACACCCTCCAAATCTCAAATTTTTGTCAAACTAGGGAAACCCTACAATCTCTCATACAACCACTCTCAAACAAACTATCCATTCAAATCGATTCCAGAGACATTACAGAGTAAGTCTTAATCATCTTTGATGATCAAGGAGACTTGAAACACGCATACATGCATCACCAGTTTCCTTATTTTTATGAAATTCATGTTTTTTTTATGCTGTTTTGATTGAAACTAACCATGATAATGTGTTTATGAGATGTAACAGTACACGATTGAACCATCACATGAGCCCCATAATACTTGAATCATGTATCACCATGTTTGGACCGATTTACAATATTTTTCTCATATCTCATTATGCAGGATGATTCATCCAAAACTAAGGCCACCAATGGATTTGCAAGGGTCAAATAAGGAGGGATAGGGTTCCTTTGGATCACTAATATGCCTTGATTTCGAAGGTTGCAAAAGAAGCTCGCCGGAGAAGACGATCGGAGTTAGGGCTCCGACGCCTCTCTGGTCCATTCACCCTAATGGTAAGGACACGCACGCTAAGGAATTGATCTATGAGGGTGTGGGTTCGATCCTTTCCTTTTGCAACTTTTTGTTATTTTCTCATTTAACATGCAGGTTTATAATATTTTATGCAGCGCTCATCCTACTAACACCAACGAGCACCTGGCTCAGTGGTAAACGATGCATTTTGGAAGGCTACAGGGCGTGGGTTCAACACCCACCCCAGGAAATTTTCTTCTTTATTTTGGTTTTTAACCTTTTCCTTGATTTTTCTTCCCTTAACCTTTTTTTTGTTAACCTAATTTATTTAACCTAAAACAAATCTCTTTTTTTTAACCCTAATAAATTAGGTTTCATTTTTTTCATTAGACATTTAATTTTATAATTTTTATTAATTAAGTAATTAACCATTTTTTTTAATATTAAAATTAAGTAGAATTTTAGGTTTTAATTATTAATTATCAACTTAAATTATTTTTCACAAAAAAACCTAACAAACATTCAAATTGTTTTTTCTACTTTTTTCTTATTTCTTTTTCCTCCCTTATTTACATTCCTAGATCAAGTGTATAGGTTGCAACTATCGATGTAATAGTGTAGATTTCTTTCCATATTTTTTTCCTATTATGTAATTGCTCCTAGTATGTAATAGTTTTAGGTTTTATTTCCCGCATCTTTCATTCTTATGTAACTGCCCCGAAGCCTTGTAATAACGTAGGTTTACATTCCACACTTTACATTCCGCATTATATTCTTTTATGCTACGGTTAGTAACTAGAGTTTGTATGGCAAGATTAAAAACAATCGTAGCAAAACCCTAATTTTCAAGACTAAATGACTGAAAGTAACGCACTTTCACACTAACACCTCTAGGGTAACCTCTCTTCGTTTCCTTTCAAAATAATGCTCATGTCCCTCGAAAGTAGGGATGCTTTAGCAAAAGACCCTCGATCCAATCATCATCATACAAAAGATCATAGTCCCTCAATGTCCCTCGAATTGCCTGTGGAAAAATGATCTACTCCCTCGAGTTGCCTACGAATAATATGATGACAGTCTCTTACGAAATTGCTAAAGTATCTCTACATGTTGCCTTCGATGACCATACGATGACCCTTTACCTGTCCCTTCACATCCAATAGATAGGGATACCTACCAACTAATGGTATGTATAGTACTATCTCTAAAGGAGAAGGAAAAGAATAAGAATGACCTTGAGTAGGTAAGGAACTCTTAATCGCCTGCTCATAAAAAACAAACATTTTCACTACACTTTCAAAAAAAATATTTTCAAACACTTTGTATACATTCTTGAGGACCGATACAAAAATCATTACAAAGTTAGTCGTACTTTGGCTTTTCAAAAATATTTTCACACAAAAAGAAAGTGAGCTAAGTAATTAAGAGCCTGTAGATAACTACAGATGAAAAGGGTGCTAACACCTTCCCTTTTTATAACTTACCCCCGAACTCAAAATCTATCAAGGTCTTTCCTGTTCTTTTCACCTTTTCCTTATTGGATACAAGAAAAGTCAGTGGAGACTCTAGCTATCCACACATTTTGGATAAAACCAAAAAAATTCAGTTATCCCGCTGTATTACATTGTTCATGAAGGTATCTTGGTGAAATTGGGAATTTTTCTAAGTGTGGAAAGTCATAACGCTAAACTTCAAAAATTCATAACTTCGTCATTTCTTATTGAAAATTTGCAAACTTTACATGGTTGGAAAGAGTAAAATAAGATCTACAACTATATCAATGTGGTCGCATGCCCAAAAAGTGATTATTTTGAGATTTATGGAGCAAGGAATTATATGTCACTTTTGAAGATTATAGGTCATTTCTCAAAATTTCAGATTTTCATGGCATGTTTTGATGACTTTAATAGATTCAAATGATAAAACTTTCAACATTAAAGTTGTATAACATCTCAAGACCTTTCCAAATAATACAAGTTTGTTCATTGATTCAAAGAATTGAGAAAGTGATGCCCTTTAGGCTGGGACTGCAATTTATTGAATTTTGTCAAACCAAATTATGCAATTTCTTGATTCCTCCAATTTTAGCCATCCTCTTCGACTCCAATCAAGCCCATAAGCTATTTGGGTCGTGTGTAAGAGAATCAAACCTTTTATTCACAGCCATGTATGAATTTGTACCAAGTTTGTATAAAACCTCAAAATTGCCCAAAATAGCCATTTCTCTATTTCTCTCTCCATACTTCACTAACTTGTACTATCTTTTGGTCACATGCTACTGTATATATGAGCTGTCTAAAATGCACAAAAGGCATCCACATCTCTACATAAAACGCAAGCTTTGGCTCCAAGGAATAATTGTGCAATTTCTTCCAAAAACATCCTCCAACGTGTCTTAGCTTGTAATGACCTCTCTACCCCCCACTTTGAGGCTCTATATAAGGAAACATTAGCCTTCATTAAATCACACCCATGCAACTTTGAGCTCTCTACCAATTTTCTCTATTATTGCAATTGCTCCAAATCTCTTCAAGTAAGCAAGCTTCTGAAGAATCTCCTCCACTAAGCTCTTTATTTGAGCTCCAATAAGAAGAATCATTCACAATTTCTGGGTTTCTCATCTTATCTCAAGCATAAAAGGGCAGTGGAATCTTTCTCCACTAGGTAACTTCACTAAACCCTAGATCTTTACATGTTGCATCTGGAAATTGTGTAATGTAGTTCTTTTGTTGCTACTGAACATCTCCCTTTAGAATTTTTTGCATTAATATTGATTGCATTTTGAGTTATTTAGATATGGAAAAACATGTGAAAAATTAATTTTATACTCCTTTCTCGCCCAGATTTTTCTCTAATCTCTCAACCTTTTCAAAAAAATTCTTGAACCAAAGTTATAGATCTTTTTTAGATCTACAACTTTGGTGTTTACACTTTTCAATTTCATTGCAAAATGAAGAAGAAAATTGGAATGAGAGAGGCCTGGAAAATCACGGGTTCAACAAGGTTTTTTTGAAAAAATATTTTTCTTGAATGATACACGCCTTGCTCTGATTGGTTGATCTTTTGTTTTGTCCTTTTGTGCCCAATCATTAGGACTTGATCTGATTGGTCCATGTTAGATGGTGAGGCCAGGTGCTGAAATATATGAGACCTCTTTGACCATTTTTTATTATTTCATGTAGTTTATTTATTTTATACATTATTTTCTCTTGTTTTATTTATTTATCTAAAATATTTTTATTGATCAAAAAAATACAAAAGAAATATAGACTGAAAGGTAATTGAGTCTATTTTCTAAATGTTATTTTTATTTTATTTTTAACATTTATTTAATATTTTTAATATTTTAATTGGCTTAATGTGTTTTGTTTGATTTTATTTTACATAACTTTAGTATAAAATTAATTCTGTCCAGTTTAGGAACCCTAAAATTTCACAAAAAATATTTTCATGTTCCTTTGAGTTTTCTTGAATTTTTTATGGTCTTAGACCTCATTTATTTTAATTTTTGTTTGGTTTTCAGAATTTGAGAAATGATTTAATGGTTTTTGAGGGTTTTTTTGCTTCTTTTTGAAGTTTCAATATAATTCACTCAATTATATTGATCTCAAAATTCTACAAAAATATATTTGAGCTTATTTAAGATGTTGAGATTGTGTTTCTCTTTTTTTTAATGAATTTTACTTCTTATTTTTAAACTTTTTACAATTTTATTTTGTTTAGTTGTCATTTGAGCCTAGTTTTGAGCTAGTATTAATCTTTTGGTTTAATTTTGATATCTCTATAAACTTTTAAGTTGAGAAATGAAAGGTTTCCGACTTGTAAGAGGCCTGGGCTCCTTTGGTAATTTTTGTTTGGATTTTATATCCTATTTACTATTTTTTATGTAAATTTATTATGAACATATCCCTTTGGCTTAGTGTAATTTAGTCAAGCTTCATTCCAAGGCTTATGAACTTAATTTAAGGCCAACCTTTTAGTATGTTATGATCATTTGAGTGATTTAATGATATGTTAAGATTTTTTAATTTATTGGAAATTTTATATTGATCATTTGATTTTTACCTCGAGCATAAAGTTTGTGTGGTTTGTAAAACCCTAATTTCATTGCATTTGATATTTAAATCATGTTCTTGTACAATTTTTGGTTGTAATTTATGCTTGGAGGTATGATAAACTGAAGGATAGTCTTACAAAGACTTGAGAGGCATTTGATCTCTCTTTTGATCATTTCTCATTTCATTTTAAACTTGATCGTTTCTTATGTTACCTTGATGATTATGTGAGATATAATGAATGCACTTGTGCAACATACAAGGAATCAAACTTTCTTATCTTTACCCTATTCTCACAACTTGTTTAGGATCTTAAGTTCAAATCTTTTGAACGATTTAAGCATCCTAACTTGTGTTTGTTTGTGTGCCTAAATTCACCAAATGTGATCAAGGTTAGGAGTTTCTTTTGAATCATTCTTTTTTCAAATACCTTTGATCCATAATGAATGAAGCTTTGTGTCTTTGCTAATGAATTATAATGTCATCATGACTTTAATGCATAGCTCCCATGATTCTATGGATTGAATTCAATTACAATCCCATCTTGATGACAATTGGGAGCACAATTTCTCTTCTTTTCAACCTTGTTTTCATTTCTTCTTTGTTTGGTGATGTCTCGAAGGCACATGATCCACTTTTTTCACTTCATATGTGACTTAATGCTCAATTAATGGTGTATTTAAGCCTATGTTCATTGACAATGCTAAGACTACTTGATGTATTTCATTTGTTGTTTGCTTATCATTCACTAATGAGACTTTGACTTGGTATTTTCCTTGAGCATTTCAAATTGGTGTTTCTAAGTCATTTAATGATTGATTATACTTGTGTTAGCTTCTAATTTATATTATGTTAAGGCCTCTTATGTATTGCTCCTTTGATCCTTTATTGATACTTAAATATCAATTCAACATGATGACTATTTAGGAGCTATAACTTGCTTTCTCCCACCTTGTTCATTCTTGTTTGATTGGTGAGACCTTAAAAGGTTGAGGATCCATGTTAGAATTGATTAATTGAAGTATGATTTCATAGAAATGTGAATCATGCACTAATTTCATCTATTCTTATCTTCTTGCTTACAACATAAGTTAACTCCTATCTTGGAGAATGTTTTGATGTTTTCTTTAGCTAGTTTTGTATCTTGAGAATTATCACCTTGTGTATGCCATGATAAATACTTGAGGGTATGACTTTTCTACCGCCTCATTAAGTTTGTATCTATCTCATATTGATCATTCCTTCTTTGTTTGATCATTTCCTACTTGCACCTTTTCTTCATTACTCAAGGGTACTCATTTGCTCATCATTTCTTTCTTCTTCTTTCTTGTGTGAATAACATGTTCCCTTAGGATGTTAGTTTCATCTTCTTTTATACGTGAACTAAATAGATCCTAGGTTTTTATCCAAGCATGCTAACTTAGGTAGAAGTTTCCTTTTCAAACCTTAACCTTAGGACCATCATTGTATGATAACATTAGGATGTTATTTGTCTCCCTAAGACTTTTTTCACTCCCTTTTGCATACTCCTTAAAACTAAAACTTCTTCTTTTCTTTCAAACTTCTCAAAATACTTAATAAATGATTGATGAGAGCCACACATCCAAGAGACTGTAGTAAAAGGAATAATGAGAGCATATAGACCCTTACTTGTTCTTCTTTAGTTCATAAGTCTCTGGTGTGATTCAAATCCCAAACTTTGTTTTCACAAAGTAGAGGGATGATAAGTGTCCTAGTAGTGGGATCCAGTTATCATCTTACCTACAAAAAACATCAACCAATTCAAACTTATTTTGTTGCTTTTCTTTTAAAAACTCTTTTCATAAGCGAATGTGTTTTATCCATTCCAAGGCAAAGCGAACTCAAAGACTTAAGCCTCTCCCACGAGCAACCAACAAGTCAATGTTCCAATGTTTGGAATGTATAACACATCATTCTCATAAAAAACACACTACAAACAATTTTTTTTTAGAAGAACTATGAGTACCTTGATCCCTATTGCATGGTCGGTGGTACATAGGCACAAAGGTTCGCAACCGCGACAAGCACAACTAATAAAAACTTTTTCTTTTTGTACATAATACTTTTGAATACATGTATTCCCTTAGAAAGTTTAGCTTTAGAATAAATACACCCTTTGATTAGAATAAGCTTAAGTGGATCCTGTGGAGTACCACAAACGTGAGGGGTGCTAATACCTTCCCCTTGCGTAATCGACTTCCTTACCCTATTCTCTTGGTCATGAGACCATACTCTTTCCTTTTCTTTAGGTTTGGTCAGTATTTTCTTTCCCTCTCTTGGGATAAATAACATTGATGGTGACTCTTCTTTTCCGCCTATCATTCGCGCTTCGATGAAAATCCTAGACGTGGCATATAGGAAGTGTGCTTGCACGAGAGGATAAAAATGGCATCGAAAGAGCCATCTATTACCCCAGCCGAGTACTAAATAATGTAGAAACTAGACATAGTACTGTAGAAAAGTTATGCCTTTGTTTGTAATTTTTGTGCACTAATTTGAAATATTATATAAAGCAAGTTGATGTTTATGTTTCTTCGCATTTTGATGTTATTAAACATATGCTTTCTAAACAAATCTTGCACAGTCGAATTGGAAAATGGGAATTTTCTTTGACTGAATATTCCTTGAATTTCATGCCTTTAAAAGCTATGAAAGGACAAGTAGTATCTGACTTTATATTTGACCATGCATAGGTCTAAATTCCTCAAAATGTTGTGGAAATAGAACCTTGGAAATTATTCTTTGATGGTTCTACTCATAAAGATAGGACTGGAGTTGGAATAATAATTATTTCTCCTGATAAAATTCCAACCAAGTTCAAATAAAAGATCGAAGGTCCTCCTTATTCGAATAACGAAGTTGAGTACGAAGCTTTGATAGCAGGACTCGAAGCTTTGTTGGAATTGGGGGAAACTAGATTCGAAATAAGAGGTGATTCTGAGTTGGTGATCAAACAAATAACTAAGGAGTACAAATGCATAAAATTAAATATGATAATGTACTTTGTGGTAGAAAATAGATTGCTTAGAAGATTTGAGTGTGTTAATATCAAGAATATCCTTAGATTGGAGAATCAAGAAGAAAATGACTTAGCCCAAATTGCTTCAGGATACAAAGTGTCAAAGGAGAAGCTGTAAGAGTTGGTCGAAGTTCGTGGAAAGGTACTAGCTACTAAATTATCTCTAGTAGATTTAAAAAAAAAACAAGTTTAGGATATGAAAATGAATTGCATTTCAAAGTGTTGTCCATAGATAGTTTAGTAGATATAGATTGGAGAAGCCCAATAATAGATTATTTAAAGAATCCTACAGCGAATGCAGAAAGAAACATTTTAGTAGGAAACAAATTGTTCAAGAAAACACCAGAAAGAGTCTTACTCAAATGTTTAGGAGAGAGCAAAGCATACTTGGCACTGTCAAATGTACATGGTGGGGCATGTGGAGCGCATCAAGTAGGTTACAAGATGAAGTGGCTCTTGTTCCGGTACGGCATGTATTGGCCCACCATGCTGAAAGATTGCATAGAATTCACCAAGGGATGTCAAGAATGTCAAGTTCATGCAGGAATTAAACATGTTCCTGCAAGTGAATTACATTCGATCATTAAACCATGGCCTTTTATAGGTTGGGCATTAGATTTGGTTGGAGAGATTCGACCGGCTTCATCCAATGGACATAAATACATTCTAGTAGGGATTGATTATTTTACAAAATGGATTGAACCAATACCTTCGGTAAATGTGGATCAAGAGAGTATTATTGAATTCATTCTAAGGCACATAATCTACAAATTTGGAATCCCAGAAACAATTACAACTGATCAGGGAACAGTTTTCACTGGTCGAAAGATGCAGGAATTCACTAAAGAAATGGGTTTCAAATTACTAACTCTTTGATTTGCTCTTTCCAGAAAGAGATAGAGCAAACATTGGTATCAAACTCCTCTTTGGAATTTTTAAAATCATGGCCAAGTTTTTCAGCTTTGTCTATTGAGGCAAGAGCTTTCGACCACTCAGTTTCCTGAAGAGTTTGCTTTTCTTTGAGTTTCGAAGCGGCATCCTGTTCCCTAAGGAAAACTACGTTGATTATGTTTATCAGAGTAGTCACATTCATCAGAACTTCAGCAGTCTCAGAAAGACAAGTGACTATATCAATTTGGTTTATCAACTTATTTAGTACAATGCTCGCAGTGGCATTATCCTTCAAAACTTCGAACAGGTCAGCTTCAAAGACCTTTTCTTTGATTTTCTGGAGGAGTTGCTCATTAGTCTCATCACTGGAACTTCCACTCGAAGTAGCAGATGGACAAGAAATTTATTTTTGGGCAATTGATACCTTATTTTCCTTGGGAAAGCCATGGTGAGTGTTGCTATTGGTTTGTTGATTTGCAGAAGTGGTTTTATCTTGGAAGTTGGTTCGAACATGAGGTTCCTTTTCTTTTTCTCCCACACCTTCTTCATCTTCATCTAAGTACTGTGCAATTTCGCCAGTAATATGTCCATCATCATCAAGAAAAGCATCAGCAAACTTAATCTTCTTGGGAGAATAATTGCTAAGGACATAATCATTTTTCCCTTCGTCATCGCTAAACCTCTTGGTCGCACCTTGACATACCTTTGGGCGATTCTCAGTCTGGGGAATAGATTCCTTTTCAGATGGTATAGCTGTGTCAAGTTTGTTAATTGCAGAAGAAGACCTTTGCTGAAATATTTGTCGCTTGACAAGGGATGGTATGAAGCATTACCACTATTAAGAGGAATGTCAGTGTTAATTGGAGACTCATTAGGAGTTGGTTGATTTTCCTACACAATAAAAGAAAAAACATTAGTTTGAATAAAAGAACAATGGTGATCGAAGAAGAATAACGAATAGAAGTTATACCTTTAGTCCATTAGGACTTGAGTTATCGCTTTCGATTCGCTCTAGAATAACTCCTCCAGGTGGTTGGGATATGCTTTTCTCTTCGAGTTTTGGGGGCAGTACAATGAGCTCATGTTTTTTCTTGGATGGCTGCGAAAAGGCTGCATCAGAAGTTTTCGCCTTCTTCTTATTTATCTTTTTAGTCTATAAAGGAGTGGGAGGAGCGTCGTCATTGTCTTCGATTTCTACTGAAATATCATGAGTATATTTTCTTTTGTGTGGAGATTTTGGAGGTAAGTGAATAGCCTGAAAAAATTATGCTGTTAAAAAAATGATAAAATGGAAGAAGCAGATAAAATATCGAATGATATCTTTGATGGTTTTGATTTTTTGGTTTCTGGAGTAGCGCTTTTTGTTGAAATGTTGGTTTGTTTGAAAGCTTCAGTAGAACCTGTCTTCGAGATAGGGTGTTCCTTTTTTATGGTTTTCTTTTCGACGGCTAGAACAATGTACATGATAACCATGGTTAGTATCAAGTATAAAAGAAATAACAAAGGTAATTGAAAGGACCAGATAAATCCTTTGGTTCCACACCTTCACCTGTCGGAGAAATAATGGAGATAGCTGACAAGTCATAATGAAGGAAGCCTTTGAAACTGTCCAAGGTATACTTAGTCGAAACCACTTGTTTAGCAGGTTTTTGAGACTCTTGTTTTAAAAAGTGAAAATAATCCCCACAAACGAATCATTTTGAGTAAGGAGGATAAAAATCCAAGACAAAATTAGCACTAGGCAATTTTGGGAATTTTTGTGGTTGAAGTTTGAAGGCTAAGTCATATTTATCCTCAGGTTTAACACAAGCAGAGATGTTTAAACGAGAAAGCATTTTAGTAAATTTATCTTTTAAAAATTTGGATACTTTAAAAGTGGTTGGACTAAGGTTAGTTGGATCATATACAATTTCAAAGTACTTCTGGAATGCCTGGATTTCCTTGATACGTGTATGCTTACCTTTCTAGCTCAGATCATGCATAGATGCAAAAGCTTTTGTCAGATGTTGGCTGAGAAAAATTGTATCAAACATGTTCTTAAAATAAAAATATTTCCACCAAATGTCAAAATACTTCGAGCAGTATAAGGATGGTTGAAAAGGAACGGGGTTGAATTCTACAAATTTAACATGATAAGCCATATGTTTTTCCAAGTTTGGAAAAAAGAACTTCATTCCTATTGTGCAAAGTTCACGTTTCCTTCCAAAGATAGGTTCAAGAATCATTTGACAAAGTCCAAATTGTCGAGACAAGGAATTTGGATGGTAGGCAAGAAAGTAAATGTTTATCTTTACAGGAATGATCCTCGAAACAATCAGCCTAGGGATTAAAAAGGCTCTTCATATGTTAACAATGTTTGTATCTTCAAGTGAAATATCAAAGAGGGATCTTGTGAACCACTCAGGACCATGAGTCCTATTGGTAAAAGGAGCCATCAAAGGACTAAAGAGACGCTGTTTAGAAAACATCATGACATACTTGGTAAAGCACTCCCCAAATTTCTTTGTATCATCATCATGAGTCAGTTGAAGCAGCCTAGTTCCTTCAATGGTTCGATCCTGAATGTCAGTATCTTTGTCATATACTATTCCATAAGTAGTGAGAGATGGTTCAAATGTTGAATTGAGTCACAATTAGAGAAGCCAATATGGGCCAGCCAGCAGTAGGTTTGTGCCTAATTTGTATCCTTTGAGTTTGGAGGTAGCAGATCCAAGGCTTTCATATAACCCAGTGAGAGTTAACTCACTAAGGCATATTCTTCGGCCAGAATGAAGTTGATTTGCTACAGTGAGGAATCTTTTGGAAACTTGCAGAGACTTGTACCAGAAGATGCACCTGGATAGCCAACGAGAAAGAAAAGCTATATGCTCGACATCAGATACTTCGTCTCCTTGAGCATGGTAAAGACTTATGTATTTGGTGAAGGCAAAATTTTTAACTTTTAAGTCGATGGTGTTTTCTTCTTATTGGTAAGGATCAAAAGTTTCTCTAGTTGGTGGGAGTCCAGTAATGGAAGCCACATCGAAGAAAGAGGGAGTTATCATTTCACAAGGAAGATAGGAATAGTTATAAGTATTATCCCAAAAATATAATGGATCCATAAACATAGGTTAGCAGTAACTAAAACCTATTTTCGACATTTGAATCAAGTCGAAAATACCTAAGTCTTTCCAAGCTTGGGATTTTTTCTTTTCGACTTTGGCCAACCAAGCAAGATATTATTTATCTGCTATGGGACAAGACATAAAAGGTATAAAGTTCTCAGTCACATAGTCGAATTGAAAGAGTTTTCTCTCAGTTATAGGAACTGAGGAAGTTTCTTTATGAATCTTTTCTACAGACGATTCCTCTAAATTTTTATCAGGATTACTGTTCTTATTCTTAATAGGTTTAGCCTTATTAACAATGGGTTTGGTATCATGATAAACTGGAAAAATTTCCCTAATTTTTCTAAACACCCAGAAGATAACATAGGACCCATATACCCTAGGATTTTATCAACAAGGATTAAAATGATTATTACCTGGGAAGCATAGATAGCTTGCTGTTCTGCAGAAACATGAGGAGTTGGAACAATTTCTTGATTTCCTATAAGAAGCGGTTTAGAGATATGATGAATGGGTTTAAATGAATTATCACCATCATAGGGGTTCTTCACTTCTTTATTCTTCACGTTCTTCCTGGATTTGCTACCTTTCTTGGTTGGTACCATGGTTGAAAGTTCAGATTGTTGGATGATTAAGAGTTTTTGAGAAAGAAAACTTAGAATGGCGTAAGAGTTTGAAACTCAGAAGTCAAGAACTTGGAAAAAAATATTTTTGATGAAGAAGGAAGGTATTTATAGCTGGAATTTGTTCAGTTTATATTTAAATTTTTGAGTTAGTGGAACACGTGGTGATTTTTGATAAGTCAGTGTAGAAGGTTGCTTGTTGAAAAGCCTCATTGAGAACCTACTTTTAGTAGCAATGATGAAACTGCATCGCGCACATCTTGATTATAGGTTTTGAAAAAGGGAATCATGATTGTTTCTGATGTCATCATGAAAGATAATTATCCGTCGAAATACAGATGTCTTGCAAAAAAATGGATATTTCTCCAAGTATATCGAAATACACATTTTTGGGGTGCACTTTGTTAACTAAGAATTTCGAATATGCAAATGTTGAGCTGAAATGACTATCCTGGAAGAAATTTGGTTCGAAAGGAGGTATGAAGGATGTCTTATGAAGATTTTGATAAAGGAAAAGCTAATAAGAGTTTCATTTCGCTAAGTTTTAGCATGTTTGTTTTGTGAACCATTGGAACTTGTTTATTCGAAGTATTATCAGAATAGATACTTCGACCGTCATGTCTATATTATTTGGCACTTCGAAGACAAGAAGATATTCAAATTTGAAAGTTTGATCTTATCCAAAGAGATGCGTGGAAGCTTGAAGAGATTCGAAGAACATGCAATAATGAACGTGGCATTGTTTTAGTAATAGACCGTCAGAGTCGAATTAATATAAATATGAGTATTAGCAATAGGATTAGTGTGTTCACATCTTTGTACAAATTACTCTAAATTACTCAAAGTACCAGTGTTCGAGAAACGAGTTGTGAGAATATACATATGATGCACCAATCTTACGTTTATTACCATTCAACTTTAATTGAAGTTTTATACACTTTTTAAGTTTAAGTCGAAAACCTTTTACATACCCGTCTTTTCTTTAAAGCATTACATGATCACATTCGAAGTAACAATTGAAATCAGTATTGTTTAAAAGATTAAGAATGATGTCCAAAATATTCTTTGTTTTCAAGAACAAAAGTTTGAATAAGAACACACGTCCTTAGGATCAATTTGGTCGATCCTGCAAGTCACCAATCGTTTCTTCGATTTGAAAGATCAGCAGTTATTTACCAAATTTTATGGTAAACCCCCATCAATTTTTTATTATTTTTATTTTACAATTTAATTTACTACATAATTTATAAAAAAAATTAATTATTACAAAAGAGGTCGACAAAAGATTTTTTTTAACAACATATAATAAAACTTCAACATGTCTTAAGTACAAATAGTTCAAAAAATAAAATGAATAAAGATCAATTACAATAAAAAAATAAAGAAATAAACTTAATTACAATAAAAAATATCAAAATAAATAAATAAACGATACATATAATCCTAATCCTATTTAAAAATTAACTACTAAAGAACCAAATTAAGATTTTACACAAGACAAACAATGATAACAATTACACTTTATAAAACATAACAAACATAAAATAATAGTGCATAAATATCAGCATATGATTTTCTCACTATTTACATCATATAGACTTATATATATATATATATATATATATATATATATATATATATATATATATATATATATATATATATATATATATATATATATATATATATATATATATATATCATCAAATCCTTCATTTTTTTAAATCAACATGTATTTCTAAAGAAAACATGTGAGCTAATGTATTGACAACTTAATAATTCTTCATGTCATACAATTGTTCTTTTATTTCAAGTTTTTTTAATAAACACATGTATTATAAATCCATTTAATATGTTTAAATCCATTTTATTTATAATTCTCGTCCAAACATGACGATTATTTTACAATATTTTATTATTTAGTTTATAAACTAGTAATGTAATTATTGGAAGCTTATTTAGTGTACACATGTACACGAACGTTGAAGCATACAGGAATAGTGCCGGATGGGCAAGGCCAATGTTTACGTACACAATCAGCATCTTTGACACAATCTTGAAGGATATCCTCACTCACTCCTCTTACTTGTGATCCTGTAGCCACATCTATAAACACAAACAACAAAAATAAAAATAATATTGAATATATAATATAAAATACAGTTTCAAAGTATTTATTAGTTTTATACCTGATGCAATGATAAAAATTACCAACAAAATTGCTATTGTTAGAGAATATTTTCTTGCTGTCTTCATCATTTTCAGAAAATATATTCTTTTCAGGAAATATGTTCTTATGGAGTTTTTAGCTTATTAACAATATTCTTTAGGAGTGTGTTTATATAGGTTGTGCGTCCATTTTAAATATTTTTTTATTAAAAATATTTTGTATGGTAAGTAATAAATATTCATTAATATATAAATATAAAAAGAAAATATGTTTGACTACACTTTAAAGTATTATATATCTTTATACATAATTAAAAGTAC
>CATIWC010002132.1:0-196874 GCA_948472305.1 Vicia faba
ATTTTATTTCACATTGAAAAATACCTTTTTCACATACATAAAAATCTTTTTATTTGCATAATACATTTATTTGATATTTATTTAATTGTATTTATTTAAATTTTAAATATTGTCTTGTACATCAATTTTGGTTGTAATAGTAATCTAGGGTTTAATTTCTTGTCAAATACCCCTAATTCAAATTTGTACCCCCCCTCCCTATATCATGTTGTAATAGTGTAGCATTTAAATTCTCGCACATTTAAAAAGCTTTCAATTATGCATGCCTAGACCTAGGGTTTGTATGAAAAAATAAAATCAACAAGTAGTTTGACCTAATCCAAGATAACAATGCATGAAAACAAACACAAATGCACACTTGCACCCCTAGGGTTTCATCCACTTGTTGCCTTCAAAAATGGGTCATGGTTGCATGTCAAGTACTTTGGCAAAACAAAAACAAACAAAAATATCATAGTCCCTCGATGACGCTATCTAAGTTTCCTAAACAAAAATGATCAAGTTCCTCAAGAAAATTGCCAAAAATACTTGACACTATTGCTATCATGGTCTATACGATGACCCGCGTCTGTCCCGTTAACATCCTAACACAAGGTTGTTCACCAAATACAATGGTGAAATAACACTGTTAAAAGGGTTAAAAACATAAGAAAAATCTTTGAGTAAAAATAGGGTAGATAGCTCTTAGTTACATGATCAAGCTTGCAAAAACATCCTTGCTACTTTTCAAAACACACTCCACAACACAATTTCAAAACCCTACTTTCAAAAGACAAAAACACCTTTGTATACATTCAAACAAGAATCATTACAAAGGTTGCCACAACGATGGCCTCATTTTCAAAAACACACACAAAGCACCATTTCAAACAATTGAAAAAACACCATTTCAAACAATTGAAAAGCACCATTTCAAACATTTGAAAAACAAAGCAAGTGATCTAAGGAAGTAACTAAGAGCCCATGGATAAACATGGATAGAAAGGGTGCTAATACCTTCCCTTTCTATAATCTACTCCCCGAACCCAAGAAAACATCTCAAAGGTCTTTCCTGTGCTTTTTGACCTTTCCTTATGATTAAATAAAAAGTCGGGTGGCGACTCTTGCTAAACTGAAACATTTGCAAAACACAAACGCAAAATCCCAAGTCAGTTCCCCCACCGTATCACAGTGACTGTCATCTTTTGTATGATCTTCTTAATATTTTTGTTAGCAGCTTCAACGGCAACCATTCATCTTTGGCCGATAAGGAGATGAATTGTGGTGTTAAATCTTGAACTGCTCGCACAAAGCGGTGATCATAGTATTGTTAAGGTTTGTACCGTTATCAGTGATGATCCTTTCGGGGATTACCGTACTGGCAAATAAGATTCTGTTCGATGAAGCGGGCAACAAAATTCTTAGTAACTGATGCGAAGGAAGGCTGCTTCGACCCACTTGGTGAAGTAAACAATGGCCACCATAATAAAGTGGTGTCCATTGGATGTTGTAGGCTTGATCTCTCAAATCATGTTGATTCCCCACATAGCGAAGGCCCAAGGAGCTATTAAGACATTTAGAGGAACAGGAGGCACGTGCACCTTGTCTGCATAGATTTGACATTTGTGGCAGGTACGGGAGTGTTGATAGCAGTCAGCTTCCATGGTAGACCAGTAATAGCCTACCCGTAGAATCTTCTTAGCCATCGTATGCCCGCTAGAGTGAGTTCCAAAGGTACCCTCATGCAATTCAGCCATGATCTTTTCAGCTCCAGTCTTGTCCACACAACGGAGCAGAATAGAATCATGATTGCGCTTGTACAGGATGCCATTGCTTAGGAATAACTTAGCCGAGAATCTCCTTAAGAACTTTTTTTCGTTGACCGAAGCTCCTTCAGGGTATTTTTGCGCCTCGAGATACCTTTTAACTTCATGAAACCACTGCTGGTCCACTATTTCCTCGGTATTAATCTCGTGACAATGTGCAGGTTCGACCATCCGTTCAATGGTGATTTGGGGAGCCTCATTGTCCCAATCAAGTTTAAACATGGATGACATTGTAGCTAGAGCATCTGCTAACTGATTTTCTACTCGCGGGAAGTGCTCGAAGGTTATCTGTTCGAAATGTGGTAGCAATGTCAAGACATGTTCTTTGTAAGGGATGAGGTTTGGATGCTTAGTATCCCACTCTCCTTTGATATAAACAATGACCAAAGCTGAGTCCCCAAACACATATAAGGATTTGATTCCCAAGTCTATGGCAACCTTGAGTCCAAAGATGCATTCTTCATACTCTGCCATGTTGTTCATATAGTTAAAGCAAAGTCTGGAGGTGAAAGGAGTATGGAATCCTTCTGGAGATATGAGTACCGTGTCGATACCGTTGCCAAGTGCATTGGAGGCCCCATCAAAGTACAGGGTCCATCGGGATCCTTGTTCAGGTCCGTCATATGGTATGAAATCTTTAACGTTGTCCAATGTCATGATGTCTTCGTCAGGGAAGTCAAACCTCATAGATTGGTAATCTTCGACAGCTTGATGAGCCAGATGGTCAGCTAGCACACTCCCCTTTATAGCCTTTTGGGTCGGGTACTGTATATCGTATTCCGTTAGGATCATCTGCCATCTAGCTATTCTTCTAGATAGAGCAGGCTTCTCGAAGATGTACTTGATCAGATCCATCTTAGATATCAGCAAAGTGGTATGAGTCAACATATACTGCCTTAGCCGGTGAGAAGCCCATACCAAAGCGCAACAACATTTCTCGAGAAGTGAGTATCGAGTCTCACAGTCGGTAAAATTTTTGCTAAGGTAATAAATGGAATGCTCTTTTCGGCCAGACTCGTCATGCTGCCCCAGTACGCACCCCATTGAATTATCTAGGACGGTCAGATACATGATTAGCGGTCTCCCCTCGACGGGTGGCATCAGGATAGGAGGCTCTAGTAAATACTCCTTGATTTTATTGAAAGCAATCTGACAGTCATCATTCCATCGAACTACCTGATCTTTCTTCAACAGCTTAAAGATTGGTTCACAGGTAGATGTTAGGTGAGAAATGAACCTAGCAATGTAGTTTAGGCGTCCCAAGAAACCTCTGACCTCCTTCTCAGTGCGAGGAGTAGGCATTTCTTGTATAGCTTTGACTTTGGCAGGATCAACCTTGATGCCTTTGTTGCTGACAATGAAACCTAAGAGTTTACCGGATCAGACTCCGAATGTGAACTTGTTTGGGTTCAATCTGAGCTTGTACTCCTTCAACCTGACAAACAGCTTTTGCAAGTGATCAAGGTGTTCTTCTTCAGTTTGTGATCGGGCTATCATGTCATCTACGTAGGCCTCTATCTCATGATGTATCATATCATGAAACAAAGCTACCATGGCGCGCTGATAGGTTGTCGCGGCATTCTTCAGTCCGAATGGCATCACTTTATAATAGAACGTACCCCACTGTGTAACAAAAGTAGTTTTCTCCATGTCCTCAGGTGCCATTTTGATCTGGTTATAGCCTGAGAATCTGTCCATGAAAGAAAATACTTTGTGCTGAGCTGTGTTGTCAACCAGGATGTCGAGGTGCGGAAGTGGAAAGTCATCTTTAGGGCTGGCCCTGTTTAAATCTCTATAATGCACGCACATTCTGACTTTTCCATCCTTCTTAGGCACGGACACAATGTTAGCAACCCATTACGGATAGGAAGTAACAGCCAAAAATCCGGCATTGAACTGTTTCATAACTTCGACTTTGATCTTCTCTGACATGTCAGGTCTCATGCGGCGGACCTTTTGTTTCACAGGTGGACAATCTTCTCTTGTAGGGAGACGGTGTACCACACTGTCTGTATCGAGTCCCGACATGTCTTCGTATGACCAGGCGAAGATTTCAACATAATCATTCAGTAGCTGAATTAGGCGCTCTTTGACACTTGGCTCTAGATTGGCACCTATCTTGATTTCCTTTTTGTCATCCTCAATACCCAAGTTGATTGTATCCAACTTCTCCTCATGAGGCTGAATTTCTCTTTCCTCTTGCTGTAGTAGTCTGGCCAATTCCCCTGGCACCTCACAATCTTCCTCACCTTCGTATTCGGCTTGGTTGATCAGATCTTTAGAGTCACTGAAGGCTATAGCAGTATCGTTACCCATGGGTTCCGGAATGGAAGGGTACCTGCATTTGTGAGTGTGGGTGTGTGTAAGGGCATAGCCATCTTAAAACAACAAAATGTAAAAGAAAGACAATGAGCACAAAAAGTTTATATATGAAAAGCGTCCATGATTCATTAAAAATGACATATGAAATGAAATAAGAACCCATACAAATGGACCTATGTGCCTCGGGTAAGACACAAGGTTGAAAAAGTATGAATTGTTTGTGAATTATTACAGATCCAACAGAAATGGAAAAGATAAATTACTGCAATATGAAAGTAATCGGAACAAAGTCTTTTGCTTCCCAGTTGCACAGTCCTCCGCCAACAGTAGGAAAAATCCAGTCTTCCAAGCTGCCCTCTTCTTCACTGTCCTCTAGTGCATTAACCCCTCGGTGGCTGATATTCACAGGTGGCCCTCCGGCACGGGAGTGGCGCACGGCCTTCTGACCAGTCAAAGTAAATCCCAAGCCGAATCTGTCTGATTTGAAAGGAAAGTCGGGAAGCTGCCCCCAGATAGTGGATCCGCCTTCTTCCACTACTGCCCTAGCATCCTTGAGAGACAACATTTGAGGTGGTGGTCTTGTGATCACAGGAGTTGAGGACACCGCTTTAGTCACCGCTATTTCCTGAGAAACTTCCTCAAAGTGTTGGAAAGGGGTTTCTATGAATTCTCCATCTAAATCCACATAACGGAAGGAATTCAGGTGACTAATCATGCATTCCTCTTCGCCATGAACAATTATGATTTTCCCCTGGATAGGGTACTTGAGCATTTGATGCAGAGTAGAAGTGACAACTCCAGCATGGTGGATCCAAGGTCTTCCCAACAGGCAAGAATAGGAAGGACGGATGTCCATCACATAGAATGTTGAATTGAACGCCTGGGTACCCACCTTGATCGGGATGTCCACCTCTCCATTGACCATCCTCTTAGAACCATCAAAGGCTCTGACAATTATATTGTTGGGTTTCAGGGTTAAGCCTTCACAATCCAACCTATCCAAGGCTTTCTTCGGCAAGATGTTTAAAGACGAACCAGTGTCTACCAGTACGTGTGCTAGGGTTGTCCCTCTGTATTCCACCGAGACATGCAAAACATCATTATGTTTTCTCCCATTTGAAGTTAAATCTGCATCAGAGAATCCTAGACCATTGTCAGCTGTTAAACTAGCCACACATTCCTGGAATTGATCAGCAGAGGTTTCTTGTGGCACGTGGATCGTCTTCAAAAATTGACCAAATCATTAGCATGTGCCTCAGAGCACAACAACAGGGCTAACATAGAGATTTTGGAGGGGGTCTACCCCAGTTGTTCAACAACATCATAATCACTTTTCTTAATGATCCTCAAAATTTCTTCCATCTCTTTCTGGGATGTTTCAGGAATGACTAGTGATTGAGCCTTCGTCAAGACAGGCTCCTCTTGAACGTTCTTTCCTTTTTTCTCAGCAGCAGAAATAGGGATGGGAATTGCATTATCATTGTTGGCGGGTACACTTGCAGGTACAGTTACTGGTATAGGTGTAATCTTTGGAATGGCCGCGGGTCCAAAGACTGCTGTTGGAGGAGAAATCTCTGGAGAAAGGATTCTCCCACTACGAGTAATTTTGCTTGTTCCGGCAATGTTACTGATGTCGGGATTATCCTCCTCAGAGCTTTCTTCTTCAATGGTCTGTTCAATCTGTTTGACACCATGGTAGTAGATTTCTCCACCATAGTTCCATGGTACCATTTTATCGGTTTTATATGTGGTTGGTCCGGGCATTGTTATCTTCAACGGAGTAGTTACTGGCGCAGATGTAATCCTAATGGGTTTTTTAGGAACCCTGGAAGGATTGGCGTATATGGTTATTATTGAAACTTCTGGAACTGGAATGGGTGAAATGGGAGCTTTCTCAAACAAAATTTCCTTGTTATCAATCAATTATTGGATTCCTTTCTTCAACAGAGGACAGTCAAATAGGGAGGATATACAAGCATGGCAATCTTGGTCACAACCTGGGAACACCCCAACTTTCAACAAATTTAGCTTGACGATTAGGAGAGGAGTTAACAATTCATCCACAGTGAAATAAACAGATCTTCTTCCACAGCATTGGCATTGTGCCCGTACCTCGACATTGGGGAGGAGATAACATTCGGCTTTTCAGGAGCTTCAAATTCAACTTCCTTTGCATCAACCAGATCTTGAATCTTGTTCTTCAGGTCCCAACAGTTGTTGGTGTCGTGCCCTAGACTTTCTTAATGGTACGCGCATCTGGCGTTGGGGTGGTAATATGGAGAAGCAGTGTTAGGATTTTTAGGGGCTTCCTTTAGCATGGCCAGGTTCAACTTTAAGAGATGTGGTAGGACTTAAGCAGGAGTCATGTTTATCTTGGTGAATTTCCATACAGGCCTTTCCACCCTTTGCTAGTTATTTCTCGGCTGATCATTTCTAGGCTGGTTGTTTCTCGGTTTGTCTGATGCAGACTTTTGAATCATAACGGCCCCCACTGTTGGTCATCGTTCGGTTCTTCCCTGATTTCTTTGGGCATAGACAGCAAACACCTGCTTATTTCCAATGAAGGGCTTTTTTGCAGCAGCAGAGGTAGATGCATCTTTCTGAATTTTCCCGCTACTAATACCGGCTTCCACCCTCTCGCCAGTAAGAATCAACTTAGTGAAACCTACAGAGGAGCTTCCAATCAGGTGATTAAAGAAAGTACCTGACAGAGTCCCCAAGAACATGTCCACTAGCTCTCTTTCAGATAAAGGTGGTTGCACCCTTCCGGCTAAATCCCTCCATTTTTTGGCATAGTCTTTGAAGCCCTCATTGGTAGCCATAGCCATACTCTGTAGCTGAGTACGGGTTGGTGCCAAGTCGGCGTTGTATTGATACTGTTTATAGAAGGAGGCTGCCAAGGCTTCCCAATTATGGACATCAGACCTCTCTAACTGGTAGAATCAATCCAGCTGCGTCCCCGGCAAACTGTCCTGGAAAAAGTGGACCCACAAATCTTTGTCAGAAGAATGTGGTTGAATCTTCCTAACATAGGATCTGAGGTGCATTTTTGGGCAAGACACCCCATCATACTTAGCAAACAGCGGCACTTTAAATTTTGGAGGGATTACAATTCCAGAAACCAACCCTAACTCCTCAAAATCCAGCCCCGGTACTCTTTGTATCTCCATAGCAGCTAGACGTTCTTCCAAGTTTTTGTATTTGTCATCTACCGGAGGATACTGTTGTTCAGAGTAATCCTCTTCTTCCTCTTCCTCTGCTTTAGAATCTGATGGCACTGCCGTTCCTTTTCCTTTTCCTTCCCCCTCTTCAGATATTGATGGGAATTCCAAAGTCCATCTGGCTTGTCCTTCAAACCTTCTTCCCATGATAACCACACCAGATCGCTTCTTCTTCTTTTTCTCTTTCTCCTTCTCTAGCAAAGTCTTGAGCTCCTCCTGCCCCTTGGCCAAGGTCAAGAGTAGTTGTTGAAATTGTGAATTCTAAGCTTGCAAATCTTTGACCATTTGTTCAATATCCATCTTGCTGAAATAAACAGCAGAGAGATGAGGAAACTTGGTGTGAAGACCTGATTATACGTATGATGAATGATATGTATTCATGCAATGCTTTCAAGGATTCATAAATTCAAATTTGTTTTAAACAAAAAAAAGAAACACACGTCATATTAATAAGATAGAATTTGTTAGTACATCAATGCCCCATGGGCAAAATAATACAAAATTCTAAGGTAAAAAGACGTTGCGCATCCTCTTTGGTGCAATGTAAGTGTTGAGAGTCTGCTCTTCATGAATTAGCCGAGTGAGTTCCAAAACCTTCTTCTCGCTTGCGTAGAATTGGGCTTCGAAAGTGTCGCGCTCTCCCTTGAGCTATATCCAACTCCTTTGTAACTCTTCGAGTGATGTTGGCATGTCAGGATGTAGGAGGGTGTATGGAACCTCTCCTTCCATAACAGGCTCTGTAATCACTGGGAGAATGAAGGGATAAGGCATCATAATACTTTGGGCGCAAGTTCGTACCCACTTGAGGTAAGGCTCAAGAGGGATGGAATTCTTGTGTCCCAAGGTCTTACTGTCTACCTTGTTGGGCATCCTCCAAGCTCGGATGAACCTTTGTCGGAGTCCTTGATTGTCGTTGTCGAAGTCGAAAACCAATCCTTGAATCAGCATATCATGTGGGCCATCTCTTCGGGCATACCCAATCTGTCTCAGAGCCAAGCAGGGGTTGTAGGTGATGCCTCCCCTAATGCCAAGTAGAGGGACATTAGGGAATTCCCCACAATGGTAAATGATGATGACATTTTCTTTGGATCGAGAACACCAATGGATATCTGAATGGGTAAGAGTAATCAATCGTTGTGACCACCTCAAACCTTGCTCATTCTTCAAGACTAACTGGGGAAGATGAGAAATAAACCATCTTTCCAGGAGAGGAGTGCAACACATGAGAACACCTCTTTTCCTCATTGTACGAGTGTGAAAAGAGTGGAGGATATCCCCAAGCAATGTAGGCACCGGGTTGCGAGTCATGAAGATTTTGACAGCACTTACATCTATGAGTTGGTCAGGGTTAGGGAACAAGACCATCCCATAGATGAGAAGAGCTACAATCTCCTCAAAAGCTTGTAAGTCCAAGGAATTCCAGCAGCTTTGGGCCTTCTTAAACAAAAACTTTGACAAGAAGCCTTTGACACCACTTCTAGTTTCCCAATGTGTTGCGACATCATAGGAGTGCAAGTGTAAGGCGTGAGCAATCTCTTCTGGCTTTGGATCTCTTTCCGTACCATTGAAGGGTAGTTAATTGAGAATAGGAATCCTCAGGAGTTGAGAAAATTCCTCCAAAGTAGGCACAAGTTGGTAGTCAGGAAATATGAAGCAATGATGCAAAGGGTCAAAGAATTGGAAGAGAACTTTCACCATATCCTCCTCTGTGTTGGAAGTGACCAAGTTGAGTAGACTACCATGCCTTTCGGTGAATGGAGAATTCTCAGGAATCCTTGAATCTAGCTCCTTGAGTTGTGGAGGAATTCTTAAAAGGTTGATTTGGACAGTTTTCCTGCGAAGTGAATCCATAACCTACAAAACAAGAACAAAGATGAATCTCCAAAATACTTGAAATGGTTAGTGGATGCATATGATGTTCATGATGTCCATGATGTTATGCACAAGTATATATGTACAAACAAATCACACAAGTTCCTAGTTTAGGCTTGCATGGGGTTTCATAGGTAAGTACCCTCTTGAAGTTTAGTTGGCTCAACCTGTCCTAGAAATAGTAACCGGGTTCTAAGGAGCTCAATATCACTGGATTGTTTCCTTCTTCATTGTTTCAATTCAGCCTCTTTACTGGCGACTGAAATATTCCAAGGAACCAACCCTCAATGAGTGTAGTATCGAGTATCTACCAACTTCGGACTGCACCAAAGCCGGTCATCTCACTACATCCTAAAAGGACAAGTTGGTCAAGTAAAGGTTCTAAAAGTCCATTAGTGCTTCATGACATCACTCAGCAGCCCTGTATTCTCTTTGATTGACTCAAAGGCTACCGGTACCCACAAATATGTCACACTAATATAGCTATTGCTTAGACCATGTCGGTATACCCCGCATAGTTTCCATAACGTATTGCTATTTACCTATGAATGTTTCCCAAATCTGGGTAGAGGATTCAAACCCAAAAAATAGAACCAAAGTGTAAAGCATACAAATCAAGCAATTGTAAGCAAAAAAAGGTGATCTAAAACCCTAAGGTAACCCCACTTTTAGAATTTTCCCCAACAGAGTCGCCAGTTCTATGATACGGTGGGAGAACTGACTTGAGGTTTTGCGTTTGTGTTTGCAAATGTCGCAGTTAGCAAGAGTCGCTACCGACTTTTCTTTTATCCAAAAGGAAAGGTAAAAAGCACAAGAAAAGACCTTTGAGATTGTTTTTGAGTTCGGGGGGTAGATTATGAAAAGGGAAGGTGCTAGCACCCTTTTCATCCATGGTTTTCCATGGGCTCTTAGTTACTTGTTTAGATCACTTGCTTTGCTTTTGCAATTGTTTGAAATGGTGCTTTGTGTGGGTTTGAAAGTATTTTGAAAAGATGCCATCGTTTAGGAAATCTTTGTAATGATTCTCGTTCGTGAGAATGTATACAAAGATGTTTGTCTTTTGAAAAATGTTTCAATGTTTTGAAAGTTGTTTGGAAAATGTTTTGAAAATGTGTGTGTGTTTTTGAAAATAGCAAGGATTGTTTTGAAATTGATCAAGTAACTAGAATTATTCTACCTACTCAAAGGTCTTTCTTGTACATTTTTATTCCTTTGACATTGTTGTTTTACCATTGTTTTGGTTAACAACCCTATCTTTAGATGTTAAACGGGACAGGCGTGGGTCATCGTATGACCATGATAGCAATATTTCCAAGTATCTTAGCAAGTTTTAAGGGACTAAGATCATTTGTTTTTAGGCAACCTTTTGATAGCATCATCGAGGGACTATGATCTTTTGTTTTGTTTTGTTTTGCCAAGATACTTAGCATGCTTACCATGACCATTTTGTTAGGCAACCAAGTGGGTGAAACCCTAGGGGTGCTTGTGTGCAATGTGTGCCATTTTACATGCATTTTGTTTTTCTTGTATTAGTTCATGTCTATTTGTTTGATTTTCATCTTATCATGCAAACCCTAATTTTACTAAACGTGTATATAATGCGATAAATTGCGTAACATAAATCTAAGCTATTACAACAATGATTATGGGAGGGGGGATACAAGTTTTTGAAGGGGGATATTTGCATAAAATAAAACCCTAAAATACTATTACAACCCCATTGAATATTTGCAAATTAAATAAATAAACAAGTATTTAAATATGCAATAAAATGTAATTATGCAAAAAATGTTTTTGTATTTATTTTATGTATGAGAAAAATAAATTATTTAAGTCCTAAAAAATAAGAAAAAATAAAATGGTTATTTTTGAAAAGGGGAAACCCTAGTTTTTGATTCAAAGGAAAATATTGTTTTCTAATATTATTTTTGTCCATTTTTATACAAATAAATATTAAATAATATTATTAACAAATATTAAAAATTAAAATATGTATGGAAATAATATTTTATGTATATGAATAATAAAAATAAAAATGTATGATATTTTTGAATATATTTACAATTTTATTTAAGAAAATAAAGTTCTATTTATTTGAATAATCAATATTTTATGCAAAAAATAAGATAAAAAATAAAATAAAATGCAAAAAATTAAGAAAATATTTTTGGGATTTTTTAATGGTCATAAAAAAATAAATGCAAGTCAGAAATATAAAATATGCAAGAAAAATGCAAAAATATAAGAAAATAGGCCAGGGGGTGCAAATAGGAATATGAGGGGTGTGGAAAGTAGAAACAACGAGGCCCAGGCGCGCCAGGCCCAGACAGGTCGTCCCTGTCCTCCAACTCCTCTCAAACGCGCGCATCTGCCTTCAACCTGCAACTCTCTATTCTTTGCACAAAAACAAAAACTTGCAACATGAAAAATATAGCTTGGAATCTCACGATTCCAATGATATAAAAAACATAATCTAACTCTAAAAGACCAGGGAGAATTTTAGTGGCCCTAATTCCTGACCTAATTTTTTCATGAACTTCAAGCTTCAAATTCTCACTACTTAGTTAATATAAATAACAACTATGCATATGTACAACTTCAGCAAGTTAAGGACTACATTTTTTCTTCACAAATCATGACCTAAGGATGCCTAAATAAAGGGATAGATATTTGAAAAATACCTTGTTCAACTGAGTTTGGATATGACAATGTGGGGACTTTGAGTGAGGCCTGAGGATCGTGTGAGCTTCCTTGAAGTTCCCTCAAGCTAATCCAATGCTTAGCTTGCCTTGAGAATGCTTGAAACTCCCTGTAGAAGTTAACCTGCAACCTTCAAAAATGAAAATGGTGATGTCTGAAACAGGGCACACAGTTGCAGTGCAAGGGCTTGGATAGTTTGGATGTGGTGTATGGAAGATGTTTGAAGTATTGAAACAAACACACGAGAAAAATATGATTTGGTTTGAGTTTTGCAGAAGCTGCCCTGTTTGAACAGAAAAATGTGGTTTTGGTGTTTTAGAGTGTTTGGGATGTTAGGAAATCGTGTATTGGCTTGTGACAAGTTTATGAAGTTGTTTGTAATGAAGCCAAGCCTTCCCTTTATCAGATGGACAAGTTATCTTGACTTTTGCCACCTTTCTTGCTTTTGAAGAAAGTTGAGATGACTCATGCCAAAGGCCTGCACATGCTAGCTTGTGGACTGCAGAGGGTTGGTATACTTTGCTTGTGATCCATGGAAAATTCTTGTACTCAAGGAACAAGTCCAAGGCTCAAGGCTGATAAAGTTGGAAAAGCTTGCTTTATCAAAGTAGTATTGTGAACTTTATGCCATTTTTGGATTAATCTTTTGTACAATGCTCCAAAGATCAAAATAAATCCATTATCCATTGAATTAGCATTCAATTATGGAGTGTAAAAGGGATTATGACCTTTAATACAAGGTACAAGCATGCTAGGATCTGATTTGCAACTTGAAGCATTGTAAACATGGCTTGAACAAAAGTGACAAATTGTCGTTTTCTCTTCTTCGATTATCCCTAACCATAAATGATCTTGGAGAGTTCTTAGACATTTTGGAAAGCTTGAAACATGCTATACAATACATATTTGAAATGAATTTTGAGATACCTCTTGTAACTAGGTGAAAAATCTCCATGAAGTTAGGTCAAAATCCTGCCTAAATTAGGCCAAATTTTCACTAAGTTAAAAAGTTTATGGACCCCTATTCACAAAATTATAAATTGAGATCCAAGCATATTTTGGGAAAACTTTGTGAATAAAAGTTGTATATTTCATGGTGGACTAAAACTTTCATGTTAGAAGTTTTCTTTGAATCCAATTGCATCATGGTGAAAAAGTTGTGGAAAGTTGGGAAAAATAAGAAATTTTCCATACTTAGAAAAATTCTAAGTTATGAAAAATTTCAAATTAAAACCCTAATTTGCAATTTTAGGTTTCTAGGTCAACAAGTTTCACATTTTGACATATCTTGATGAATTATGACCCTTGGCACTTGATTTTGACCAAAAAGTCAAAGTTTGACTTTTCAGTGCACCGTTGACTTTTGATCAGTTGACTGCAAAATTCATCTGTCAATCCTATGCATTTGAGATCTTTTGAACTATGTGATTAGATCAAGATGATGCTATTGAGTTCTTGAAATCATGCTTGAACCCAATTGGTCATTGGCTAGGTCAAAAATCAGAAATTGTCCCTTTCTCAATCAAAACCCTAATTTTGACCATTTTTCCCTTTTGATGATCTGATCAAATTTCTTGAGGAGTTGTAATCCAAATTGATCAAATGGTACATAGGAGCCTAAATTTTTTTGGGGGATAAAAAATTATGAAATTTGACTGTAAATTTGCCATGGTTGACTTTTTCCCCAATACAACTGATTTTTAGGTCAACTGTCCAATTGACTGGGCAAAAATGTGATTCAAGGCTTGAAACTTGGTATGGGAAATATTAGGGATCCAATATGGTGTATGAAAGTCACATGAAGCATTGATGGTCCAAAAATCCTTGTGCAAACTCAAACCCTAATTTCAGGTTATCAGTGCAAGGTGATGCCATGAGCTGACCAAACCCTAATTTTGTCTAGAGTCCAAGAAGTCTTGTGAGGAAAAATCTTGATAAATGAGAGGGATAATTTTAGGGTACAACAACAAGGAATCAAGCGTTATGGTCTTTTGAAGTTACAAAATTATAGGTCATTTTTCAAAATTAGTGAATTTCAAGACAAATTTTGAGAGCCTTAATGGATTAATTTGCAAAATCTTTAAACTACGGGTTTGTAGATTTATTCAATACCTTTCCAAATTGTGCTCATTTGTGCCAAAATTCAAAAGTATAAGCAAGTTATGAGTTTTGGAATTTTGGAGCATTTTATTGAAATTTGGCAAATATGCAAAATGGCCAATTCATGAAAACTCAGGTTTCAGCCCTTCTCTTTGTTCCTAATCCAGCCTATGACCTATTTGTGATTTGATAAATCCCATAATATCGGCCATTTCATGTTCTATGGACCTTTGTGCTTGCTTGAATGAAAAATGCAAAAAATTGTCCAAAGTTGCAAAAACTCCAACACACTTTTATTAGATGGAATTAAAGGCCAAGATCCTAAGCACGGTCTTCTGAAGTTATTTGGATCACAAAACGCATAAGAAGCAAGAGAACGTACGGGAAAATGACCTAATTGAGTACACACTCCATTTTTGGCCAAAATTCCCAATCCTGCCCTCCAACGGTTTTAAAGTCAGATTTCCACTTCTAACCTTCTCTACAAACTCTATATAAGAGGAAGCAAGAAAAGAGAGAGAAAAAAAGAACGCGCCATTTGCAAGAATTCCGGATCTGAGATTTTCCTTCATCTTCTGCAACTTGATTCGATTCTCTCAATTCCTTGGTGTTTTCTTCAAAATTCTTGTGGATTCAGCTTCAGCAAAGTGAGTGGATCAAGATAGCACCATTTGTTTGCATCTGGAGTGAAGGAGACAATAGAACACTTTTCTCCTTGAGGTAATGATTCCAAACTTTAATTTCTCAGATGCGCTTATTTATTGAGATGTTTGAGCTTGGATTTGTGTTCAATGATGTTAATAGAATGTTTCTGAAGCTTTATAGCATTTAATTTGGTTAATTATGCATGATTCGATACTCTGAAACTCGCGATTCAGAATGATTTTGTTCATATTCATGACTTGATTATGGACAATGTGGTTGATGATTCGATTTGATTCTAATTGCCATTTGAAGTATGAAATGCTAGCTTTGATTTGCCTTTGATTTCATAAAAAATGATGCGAAATTGAGTATGTTATGCTGATCTGAAAGTGAGCCCTAGACCTGGATGTTGCGCGCGTTTTTGAACAGTCCTGAGGTTGAAGATGATGTGGTGGCACATCATGATTGGTCCGTTTGAATTTTTGGCTTATTTGAATTTTTATTTTATTTGACATTTTGTTTAATTTTTTTTCCTGATCAAAAACTTTCAAAAATCACAAAAAAATTACCATAGGTCAATATTGTTTTCTAGTATTTGTCATTTTTTTTTTTGGATTTTTTTAAAATAATTTGATTGGTTAAAAAAATTCATAGGTTTGATTAATTGATTATTTGAAAATAATATTTATTTTAATATTTCTTTGATCCAAAAATTCCACAAAAAATATTCTAAACTCACAAAATAATGTAAAAATTGATTCTGATTTTGGTTCATAATTTTTCTTATTTTTGATTTAAAATTTAAATTCAAAGGTTATTTGTAATATTTGTTTTGTTTGATTTCTAATTGAATATTCCCTTAATCAAAAAAATTCTCAAAAAAATCATGTAATCTTGTTTTTAATAATAGAATCTAAATATATTTTTATTTCGACCTTTTCTTGATCTTTGATTAGGGTTTGCATTTTTTTCCCTTAAATAATAATTCAATTATTAATTGTTTGTTTATTTTTTTTTTATTTTTATATTTTCCTTTAATTCAAAAAATTCACAAAAATTCAGGGATGTGTGTTTTTAGCCCTAATATTTCAATATAATTTTGGTTGGCCATTTTTCTGATTTTTTGATTTAAATATTATTTTGATATGTGAATATTTGTTAATTACATAATTGTTTGAATATTAATTTCTTTCTTGGCTTTTCCTAATTCAAAAAAAAAATGAAAAAAATATATTTTCTGACATTTAAGGTTCCTTGGTGATTAGTTTGGCCTTGGTTTAATTTGTTTGGGTTTTGATCCTATTTAATTAATATTTAGGATTAAAAGTCAAAATCTAGGGTTTTGTTGCTTATGGTGCAAGTTTCATGTTCAAAACTCTTATGCCTTGGACTTTATTTGGAATTTGGGTCTTGTTTATGGTTCATGAATGTGTTGGGGATTTGAAAGCCATTTTTCTTGAATTATTTGACTTGGTTTGACATTTTTTCCACAAATAATTTTGAAAACTTGTCTAGTTTGGTAGTTTTGCCAACTAGTCTTGACCTTTGAACTTCATTTGGCCTCCTCCTCAATCATTCATGAACTAAGGTCTTGCATTCTGACTTCCATACCTTTCAAAGAAACTAACATTTTTTTGGTTTGAATTATGGACCATTATTTCTATTTTTGATGTAATTTTGAAGTGAAGGTACCCAATTATGTTTGCATGTCTTGTTGCAATTTGTTTGATGGACAATGAACTTGAGTGAGGCCTATAATTGGGAACCTAATGATCATGTTGATTCTGAGTGTCCATGTTATCTCAAACCATTTCACCTAGATGTCTCATGTTTGAATGTTTTGAACCATTTAATGCATTATGTAGGTTTCATCTCCTATTGTGTTCATGAAGTTGTGATTGAATCAATGGTGCATGATTAAAATGTGTTTGCTACTGACTTTCATGGTCTTTGTTCATATTATTCTCAAGATCTTATGGTCCTTGATTGATATTCAATTGTCAATTCAACATGGTGATAGAAAGGAGCAACAATCCTCTGATTCTTTTGACCTAATCTGTACATATGCTTGCTTCCTCTTGCCTATCATGTCTAATGTTTGATAATTGCTACCATGTTGTTCTCACTTTTTCACCATATGGAATACTAACTTGGTTGTTGAATGTGCGAGGTACTCTGAGAAAGTTGCCACTTTTGGCTTGAGGCTTTTGTGTTTCACTTTATTTGTGGAACACAATTTATTATATTGGCATTATTTTTTGTGCTTGGCATGTTTGATGGTTTATACAGGATATACATACATATGATTGTGAATTCCATACATTGCCCATGGGATTTGTTCATATCTGATAAATTACTTACATCCTGATGGTGTAATTTCTGACTCGATTTGTCTACTGATGCCAGCTCGCTTGAAGTTTCTCTGGGTTTCTTTTATTCTTGCTTGATTGCTACAGATAGTTATCTGTTTGGTATTGTACTACTTCCTTTCTCCCATTTTCATTTTGCATAATTCTCTGACTGCATGATGGGACCTCTGTTGCTGATATATGTCAGGAGGCCCTCTGGTTTTTGTCTGATTGCATGTGTTGTGTTTGTTGTTGATAGATGAGTCACTCAATTTAGAAATTGAGATCACGACCTCACTCTCATTGCATGTTCCCTATAGGATGTTTATTGCTTTTCTTATTTAATTGTTGATCGATGAGTCACTCAATTTAGAAATTGAGATCACGACTTCGCTCTCATTGCATGTTCCCTATAGGATGTTTATTGCTTTTCTTCTTTAATTGTTGATCGATGAGTCACTCAATTTTGGAATTGAGATCACGACTTCGCTCTCTTTGCATGTTCCCTATAGGATAGTTTTGTTAAGCCCCTTTAACATGTAAATTAGGGTAGGATTTTCCCTTTATCCTCAACCTTAGGATCAACCATTGTATGATAACACTAGGGATAGTGCTAGGCTAGTTTCCCTTAGTAGTTTTTTCCTTTCTTTGCATTTTGCATCTTAAAACAAAAACTGTTTTCTTGGAAAATCATAAGACACCTCTAATGAACTCAAATCCATCTTCAAATTAAAATATACAAACCAATTTTACTTTGTCTTTGTTACCTTTTAGCCGATGTTTCTCCATCGCACATTTGTTTGAAGCCGATGTTTCGCCATCGCACACATTTGTTATCCTACTTTGATTCCCAATATCATTGTTAGGTGTGATGTTTTGTCATCTGTTTTATTGATGTTTCTCCACCTTTGCCATGATATCTTGTTACCTTTTAGCCGATGTTTCGCCATCGCACATTTGTTTGAAGCCGATGTTTCGCCATCACACATATTTGTTATCCTACTTTGATTCCCAATATCATTGTTAGGTGTGATGTTTTGTCATCTGTTTTATTGATGTTTTGCCACCTTTGCCATGATATCTTGTTACCTTTTAGCCTATGTTTCGCCATCGCGCATTTGTTTGAAGCCGATGTTTCGCCGTAGCACATGTTTGTTATCCTACTTTGGCCCTCAATGTCATTGTTAGTTGTGATGCTTTATCATTTGATGTCTCGCCATCTTTGACATGTTACTTTGTTATTATTTAGTTGATGTTTGACCATCTCATTTGTTTGTTGTTTCATTCGATGTTTTGCCATCTTGTTTATTTCTGTTTGTCTTAATTAAAAAACACAAACCAACCAAAACACATAAGCCAAACTACGGCTGCTCTGATTCGTTAAAAGGGATACGTAGGCATTGGGGTAGGGCCCAATCGAGCATAACTTTTATTTTCCCTACATTCTTTTCTTTTTTTCGCATGCATTCCCTTTTCAGTTGTAAGCCATAGACATAGGATTTGACACACCCATTTAGATTAGACAACAAGAATGGATACCATAGAGTACGAGCGTGTGGGGGTGCTAACACCTTGCCCTCGCGTAACAGACTCCCTTACCCAATCTCTCGGTCGAAAGACCATGATTTCTCCCTTTTTAGGTTTTCTCGATGTTTAACTTTCCCTTTCGGCGGGATAAAAGACGTTCGGTGGCGACTTCATTGATGTTTCATTAACATCCAGATGACAGGTTCCGGCCGCGTAATTCCAGCTGGCGACTTCACTGGGGACAAATTGACCTTTTGTTGGTCCATCCCGGAGTCGATCCTAGCTCTTGTTTGTTTTCTTTTTGGGTGTTTATTTTACCACTTTGCATATTTATCTGTTTGCATTGCATCCTATGTGCGCTTTACTTTCTGTATACTGGATTTGGCTGGACTATTCGGATTCTGGATTTCTTGGTGGGTGGGTTGTTCCATGAAGTAAAAGGCCTCGTACCCAGGCTATGAGTGAATTCCATAGGAGCTAGGATTAGAGTGGCCATGGCAGCTATGAGGCGGATGCTTTGTAGACCTGACAATGAGACCCATGACTTCGGAGGTAGTTCAGATAGGTGTTATCGTATGATGATACCAACATTCGAGCTCTCATACTCTGATTTGGCTTTTAACCTTACCTTGACCTAGACTACACCCGTGAGAGGGGCGGGAAAACTTTTCTTACAGGTACAGGTACTGTTGGTGACTTTGTGTTGCAAAGGTGACTCAGGTTCCCATGATAGTTTTAAAGCGTCGAGATTCTCTTTCGATTTTGAGTGGTGTTGTTCTGTAATGGTCCAGCCACGATCCAGTGTGAAACTTTGATCCTGTCATATTGCATCATAGCATATTTATTTCTAAAAAAAATGATGTAAAAAAAACAACTAGCATGTGCATGTAATTTTCCAGGGACATTCAAGAGTCTTCTTTCCATCAGAAATGGCTGGTCTCCTTCCAGTTGAGTTTGATTCAGTTTGTGTTAAAGAGCTCACCAAGCATACTCTCTCTTATCAGATTCCTACTATTGATGTGTCCGAGTTGAAGAGGTTGAGTTCTTATCTGAAGGGTGATGTTCTGAATAATTTCAACAAAAATCATGGCAACTTGTTACTAGTCCTTAACACTCTAGTTGACCCGACGACTTTGGTCACTCTCTTCCAGTTCTATGATAAATAATTACGGTGCTTTACTTTTCAAGATTATCAACTGGTTCCCACCTTATAAGAGTACGCATACCTGCTTAATATCAAGTTGTCCGATGAGGTTCCTTTTGTCCAAATTCCGGAAAAGCCGAAGCTCAAAGTTGTTGCAGAAATTCTTCGTTTAAGTTGGAAAGAGGTGAAAGACAATTGGAAATCAAGTGAGGATACTACAGGGTTTTATTTGGATTTCTTGGTTAAGAAAGCGGAAGGCTGGGAAAAGAAAGGCAATTGGAGTGACTTCAGTTCTCTGTTCGCTCTCATGATATACTGGATCGTCCTTTTCCCTTGCAAGAGAAATTTTGTGGATTTGACGGCTATATGTGTTTTTAGAAACAAGAACCCGATACCGACACTCTTGTCAGATACTCTTTACACCATTCATTCAAGGCATGGAAAAGGTGGTAATGTGAGTTTATGCCATTAGATGCTGTATCAATGGCTTAAGTTGCATCTACCAGTAAGTGGCCCTTTCATGGATACCAGGCTTTCTCTCCGATGGTCATCAAGGCTTGTTAACCTTACTTAATTTGATATCCGGTGGAATTATGACATGGGGGAAGTGCAAAGTATTGTCACTTGCTGCAGAGGTTTCCCTAATGTTCCCCTCATAGGAACTAAGGGGTGTATCAACTATAATCCTGTGCTTGCTTATCGATAATTGGTATATGCAATGGATGGACCGCCAAAGGTTGAGGAGGTGTCTGAATCAGTGTATTTCGCTAGAGGAAGTGATCCTGAGATGTTGAAAAGAGTGACAAGTTCTTGGAAGGGAATTCACAGGAAGGATAGAACTACATTGGGGAAGAAGGTACCTATTGATAGGGTTCCTTACCTGGAGTGGGTTAAAGCCAGGGTCAAGATTCTACGGTTACCATTTGCAAGGTCGGCTCCTCTATACGAGCAACCTCTTGTTGTTCTAAGTAACACGGTTCCTACCGAGATGTTCACCCAAGTTCATGTTGAGAATATTCAGCTTCGTGCAATAGACTGTGAGGCGGGGATGAAACTTTATTGGACAGATCGAGAAAGGGACGACTTAGCTCGCAAACTCAAGGAAGCTCAAGGGGAAACTTCTGATGCAACCAGTTTTAGGAAGAGGTCTCACGCTGAAATGGAAGAAGAGTTGAGTAAGACTCAGCAAGAGTGTCAGAAACTGCAAGTATCTGAGAATAGCTATAGGAAGAAGATTTAGAACTTAGAGAAATAACTCAAGGATAAAGATGCTCAGCTTAAGAAGGAAGTAGCCCAGAAGCGTGTCGTAGAAGATCGGTTCCAAGAAAGTAAAATAGTCGCATATCAACTTTTGAGGAGAAAGCTAGACTTGAAGAGTACCGTCAACATCTTGAAGCATGTTTAGTTCCAGAAATTTAGTTCTATTATTTACTCTTGGTGTATTTGGTCACCCCCAGAATTGTTGGAATGGGCCAATTGATTGTTGTTATTATTCAGTTCTTTTTGATTTTTTTTGGTTAAGACATGTATTTAGTTGTTTATCATTTTACTCTTAAAATGTCCGAAGTCACTTGGACATCGTTTCTTTTGTTTATAAATAATTGAAATGTTCATCTTATTACCACTTCTCTTTTGATTGTATGGTTTCACGCCGTGACTGGTGAATAAAAGGACTCTTGGATACTTGGAAATGACAAACATATCATGCACATCATGCATTTCATAACATTACAGGTTATCTCAAGACGGTTTTCTTATTCTACTGCTTTTCTTATTTAGAATTCAAGATGACTACTCATCGGTATTCCACCAGAAACAACTTACCAAGACAGATGGAACAGGTTCAAGCTGAACTCACTAAAATAAGGGCCCAGATGGCTACTCAGATGACTCAGTTCATGGAGGTCATCACCAATGTGAATCACCGACAGGAGGAACTGGATGCCATTGTCAACAACCAGCGCCGCTATCCAGGGGATGGTGGAAATCAAGGGCTCTATCAGGACATTTCTGTAGGATTGGGGGATGTGCAAGATCAGCCTGCTGGAAATTTTCATGGGATGCCAGGAAACCCTTTCGTGCGCAACGTAGAGCAGTTTCCTCCGTCTCCGGGACCTCATCTTGTGGGGAACAGAAGAGTTAATCAGGGCAGTGTAAGGAACTATCAGGATCAGGATTTTGACTTTGACCAGGATGAAGATCAGTTTTCTGTTTGGCGTTCAGAGCCGAGGGTTCAGATTGAGGATATGAAATATCGTTTGTTGGAAGATCGTCTGAAGGCTGTGGAAGGGCAAGGAGTCCTTGGTATGGATGCTAATGATCTCAGGTTGGTGTCTAGGGTGAAAGTGCCTCCAAAGTTTAAGCCTCCTACATTTGAAAAGTACAACGAAACATCGTGTCCTATTACTCATGCAACTGCTTATTTACGGAAGATGTCAGTACATACTGAGGATCAGGGGATTTTGATTCACTTTTTCCAGGATAGCCTATCTGGGGCATCCCTGGAGTGGTACATGAAGTTAGAGAAAACTCATATTTGTTGCTGGAATGATCTTGCTCGGGCTTTTGTCAAACATTACCAGTACAATATGGATATGGCACCTAATCACACTCAGTTAAAAAATATGTCACAAGGACCAAAAGAATCTTTCAAGGAATACGCTCAGAAGTGGCGTGAGTTGGCTGCGAGGGTTCAATCTCCACTCATGGAGAGAGAGCTCATTGACATGTTTATGAGTACCTTGCAAGGGTCGTTCTATAAGAACATGATAGGAAGTACTTCGGCAGGATTTGTGGACTTGGTTATGGCTGGTGAAAGAATTGAAGTGGGTTTGAAATTGGGAAAAATTCAGATTGGAGGTTCCAATGGCTCATCAGGGGGCAGTAAGTAACCATTCAACGCTTACCCTAAGAAAAGGGAAGGCGATGCAAGCACGGTTTACTCTCATAGGGGACGAAGAGAGGACCGTCAGCACTAACAAATCAATGTTGTTTCTATTCTTGTTAATGCTCCTCCGCAGCAGAGACCGAATACAGTGCCTCAGCAACAAAGGAAGCAAGATGCTCCCTGTCAGTATAATAACCAACAGTCGAGACAACCAAGGAAATTTGATCCCTTGCCAGTAACTCTTACTGAAGCGCTCCACCACCTGCTTGATTTGAAGTTGATCAGTTTGAGAAATATGCCACCGCCACCCGCAAGACTCCCTGTTAACTATGATGCTAATGCAAGGTGCGAATTCCATTCGGGCGGAGTTGGTCATTCTACTAACAATTGTTTTGCGTTGAAGTGCAAGGTACAAGACTTGTTGGATGCTAAGGCAATTGAGTTTACTCCAGTGACTGGTCCGAATGTTACTCAGAACCCAATGCCTAGGCATAGAGGGGGTGTTGTTAACATGATTGATGATAATGGTGAAATGTTGAACTTGATCATGAATGTGGAACAAGTAACTACTCCGTTGAGCTATGTTAAGAGGTATTTGATTGACAATTCTATTTTCCCGGGTTGTACTTTAGAGTGTGCCAAGTGTAGAGAGCAACCAAAGGGTTGTGATGATTTAAAAGCCGGTATCCAGTTGTTGATAAAGGAGGGTTCCCTACAGTTTGATAGAAAACCGAGCTACTGCAAGGTTACTGAAGAGGATGTTGCTATAATATCGATTCCTTACACCCCTAAGCGCATTCCTGCCCCATCAAGGGAACCTCCTTTGATGATTACGGTACCTGGTCCCATGTCGTATACCAGTGAGAAGGCCATCCCATAGCATTATGGTGCCGATGTTTATTACCATAGGGTGAAGCAGGAAGTAAGTACTCGTTTGTCTGAGGAAGAACGTGCTGAAGATAATGAAGGGGAAGTTCATAACTTTTCTGGTGTGGGTCAAATGACTAGAAGCGGAAGAGTATTTGGTCCTTCCAATGTGCAAGATGCGGTAGATTCTTCTGCAAGAGAAAGAGGAAAATAGCAGGCGATGATTGGTAATCCAAGGGTTACGCCAGCCAATGTGACTCAACCAATTCCGATACCAGAAGCTTCTTCAGTTCCCGATGAGGTTGAAGAGTTGATGCGAATTATCAGAAAGAGTGATTATAGCATAATTGATCATCTGAGCCATACTCCTTCTAAGATGTCTATCTTGTCTCTGTTTATTTATTCATAACCTCATAGAAATTCTTTGATGAAGTTGTTAAAGAATGCGTTCGTGCCACATGAGATAACAGTCAATCAATTTGAGAATGTCTGTGCTAATATATCTGCCGGGAATGGTTTGGGCTTCACCGATTTTAATCTTCCTCCAGAGGGACCAGACCATAACAAAGCGTTGCATATTTCAATGGAGTGCAGAGGCACTACTTTATCCCGGGTTTTGGTAGACACAAGATCGTCTTTAAATGTATTGCCCAAGTCAACATTTATGAAGATTGATTATTCTGGACTAGAGTTGCGCCCTAGCAATTTGATGGTGAAGGCATTTGATGGGTCTCGAAGGTCAGTATTTGAGGAGGTGGAGCTACCAATCAAGGTTGACCCTCGCACCTTCACAACTACATTTTTTGTGATGGATATACAGCCAGCATACTATTGCTTGTTGGGGAGGTCGTGGATTCATAGAGCAAGAGCAGTCACGTCTACTCTTCATCAGAAACTCAAGTATCCTGCAGAGGGAAAGGTGATAGCTGTGAGCGGTGAGGAAGAGTACATCGTGAGTCATTTGACATTGTTCCGCTATGTCAAAGTTGAAGGTGAGATACATGAAACATCGTTCCAGGCATTTGAGACAGTTCATGCTGTCAATCATCCTCCTCCAGAGCAGAAAAGGAAATCAGAAACTGTTATGTCTTCAATCAAAGATGCAAAAGCTGTAGTGGAAGGTGGTAACCCTGAATATTGGGGTCAGGTGTTGGACGTTACTCCGAAGTTTGATAAATTTGGTCTTGGTTTTAGCCCAGGTCAGCAAAGTTCAACTCCCAGAGCATCTAGTTTATCTACTCCTTTGAAGTTTTCCTGCCCTTGAGCTACTCAAGAAGGACACGTCAATGTAGTTGGCGACAATAGGGCTGATGGCTACAATGTCTAAGATTGGATTCGTCCGAGTATTCCAGGACAGGCACTCAACAATTGGACTTCTGTGGATGTTATCCAGTTTCAAGCGCTGATGAGTAATTTTCTTGTTTCTTTTATTGTCATATCATAATTCCTACGCTATGCCCAAGGCGTAGTGGATCATTTGTGTATGGCCACCATGTTTATTTTTCAAGTTTATCATGAAATAAAGGACGTTTTTGCATTCGAAATTTTGCTTCTTTTTCTTTTTCTTTTTCTTTTTATTTTAAACAGAAATGTTTCTCTTTTCACACACCGTCACTTAAAAACACAAAATGTCATCCATGCAGATGCACTTCCACCACCAATTCTATCGATAACGACTCCGCTATGGCTCATTATGACTTTGATACTCCTATTTATCAAGCTGAAGAAGAAGCATATAAGGAGTGCGATCTTCCTGAGGAATTAGCAAGACTGTTGAAACAAGAGGAGAAGGTTATCCAGCCGAACCAGGATTCGATTGAGGTGGTGAATATTGGCTCAGAATAGGTAAGAAGAGAAGTCAAGATAGGGGCAGATCTCGAAGAAGGTATAAAGGTCAGATTGATCAAGCTACTCCGTGAGTATTCTGATATCTTCGCTTGGTCTTATGAAGATATGTCTGGGTTGGATACAAATATAGTGGTGCATCCTCTACCGCTCAAAGAAGGTTGTTCTCCTGTCAAGCAAAAGCTCCGCAGAACTCATCCTGAGATGTCCAAGAAGATCAAGGAGGAGGTCCAGAAGCAGTTGGAAGCAAATTTCTTAAAGGTTGTCAATTATTTGCCATGGATTGCAAATATTGTTCCTGTGCCCAAGAAAGATTGTAAGGTCAGGATGTGCGTCGATTATAGGGATTTAAACAGGGCCAACCCTAAAGACGATTTCCCTCTTCCGCATATTGATGTGTTGGTCGATAACACTGCTCACTCCAAAGTGTTTCCGTTCATGGATGGCTTTTCGGGTTACAATCAAATTAAGATGGCTCAGGAGGATATGGAGAAGACAACATTCATCACGCCTTGGGGAACCTTCTGTTTTTAAAGTGATGCCGTTTGGTTTGAAAAATGTCGGGGCAACATATCAACGCGCCATGGTCACTCTCTATCATGACTTGATTCACAAAGAGATTGAGGTATATGTAGACGATATGATTGCTAAGTCTGACACAGAAGAGGAACATCTTGTTCATCTGGAAAAATTGTTCGAGAGACTGAGGCAGTTCTTGCTAAGGTTGAATCCGAATAAGTTCACCTTCGGGGTGAGATCTGGCAAGCTATTGGGCTTTATTGTAAGTGAAAAAGGTATCGAGGTGGACCCGGCCAAAGTCAAAGCGATACCGGAAATGCCTGAGCCAAGGACAGAGAAGGAAGTACGTGGCTTCTTGGGAAGGTTAAACTATATTTCCATATTTATTTCTCATCTCACAGCCACCTGTGAACCTATGTTCAAGTCGTTGAAGAAAATTCAGACGGTGAAGTGGAATGAGGATTGTCAGAAGGCCTTTGACAAAATAAAGGAGTATTTGCAGGAACCTCCGATACTCATGCCGCCAGTGGAAGGAAGGCCACTAATCATGTATCTAACCGTGTTGGAGAGCTCAATGGGTTATGTCCTCGTTCAGCACGACGAGACAGGGAAGAAAGAACATGTTATTTACTACTTGAATAAGAAGTTTACGGAATGCGAGTCAAGGTACTCATTGTTGGAAAAGACTTGTTGTGCGCTTGCCTGGGCCGCCAAACGTTTGAGGCAATACATGTTAACTCATACCACCAACTTGATATCCAAAATGGATCTAATCAAGTATATTTTTGAGAAGCCAGCTCTTACAGGAAGGGTAGCCCGTTGGCAGATGATACTCACCAAATATGATATCCAATACACTACTCAAAAAGCAATTAAGGGTAGTGTACTGGCCGACCATCTTGCTCACCAGCCCATGAACGATTATGAAACAATGCAGTTTGATTTTCCAGACGAGGAAATTGTGTATATTCAGGATTGTAATATGCCAGACCCAGATGAAGGACCCGACCCGGGATCACGTTGGACGCTTGTTTTTGATGGTTCCTCTAATGCCATGGGCAACAGCGTCGGAGCTATTATCACTTCCCCTGAGGGTTACCACATTCCTTTCACGACTCTTATTTGTTTTGATTGATCTAACAACATGGCCGAATATGAGGCTTGCATTTATGGCATTGAAGTGGCGATCGACCTGCGCATCAAATTTTTGAAAGTTTACGGGGATTCTAATCTTGTTATCATCCAGATTAATGGAGATTGGGAGACTCACCATCAGAACCTAATTCCCTACCGTGAGCATGTTATGAAGTTGATTCTGTACTTCTAAGAGATCACGTTTGAACACATTCCCAGAGAAGAAAACAATCTAGTTGATGAACTGGAAACTTTTTCCTCCATGTTCAAGGTTAAGTGGGATAATGAGGCACCTTCCATTACTATCAGAAGTTTGAGTGAGCCAGCTTTTTATTTTGAGGCCAGTTTGGAAATAGATGGTAATCCTTGGTTTTATGATGTTAAATGATATTTGGAAACACAAGAGTACCCTGAAGAGGCATCCGTCATAGATAAGAAGTTCTTGAGAAGATTCTCAGCCAAGTTCTTTCTCAGTGGTGGTGTGTTGTACAGAAGGCATCATTATGGTCTACTGCTCGGATGTGTTGACAAGAAAGAAGCAGCTAGAATCATTGAGGAGATACATGAAGGTGACTTTGGGACCCATTCCAACAGGCACACTATGGCTAAAAAGATTTTGCGAGAAGGTTATTATTGGTCCACCATGGAGACTGACTGTTACAATCATGCACGGGTTTTCCACAAATGTCAAGTCTATGCTGACAAAGTGCATGTGCGGCCAGTACCTTTGAATGTCTTGACCTCCCCTTGGTCGTTCACGATGTGGGGAATTGATATGATCGGCAAGATTGAACCGACTGCGTCCAACGGGCACCGTTTCATTCTGGTTGCCATCGATTATTTTACGAAATGGGTCGAAGCTGCATCCTATGCCAATGTCACCAAGCAGGTGGTAACTCAGTTCATTAAGCACAATATTATCTGTCGCTACGGAGTGCCAGAAAAGATCATTACCGATAATGGGTCTAACTTGAACAACAAAATGATGAAGGAGCTTTGTGAATCCTTCAAAATCAAGCATCATAACTCTTCCCCATACTGACCAAAGATGAACGGTGCTGTCGAAGCAACCAATAAAAATATCAAGAAAATCGTCCAGAAAATGGTTGTCACTTATAAGGATTGGCATGAGATGCTGCCTTTTGCTTTGAATGGTTATCGCACCACTGTGCGTACTTCGACTGGGGAAACCCCATTTTCATTGGTTTACGGCATGGAAGCAGTATTGTCGGTAGAAGTCGAGATTCCTTCTCTTAGGGTCATGAGAGATGTTGAGCTGGATGAAAGTGAATGGGTTCAGAATCGGCTGGATCAGTTGGAACTTATTGACGAGAAGAGGTTGACAGCTGTATGTCATGGTCAGGTATATCAACAAAGGATGAGAGAAGCTTTTGACAAGAGGGTACAACCTCAATGTTACAAGCCAGGAGACCTTGTGCTCAAGAGGATAATTCTTCCCCAGGGAGATCCCAGGGGCAAGTGGGTTCCGACTTATGAAGGTCCTTTCGTGGTCAGAAAAGTTTTCTCTGGAGGAGCGATGATGCTCACGACTATGGATGGAGAGTACTTCCCTCTCCCTGTGAATGCTGACGTAGTTAAAAAATACTTTGCATAAAAAATAATAAAAACCCGCTAAACTGAAAACCCGAAAGGGCGGTTTAGGCAAAAAGAGGGTGTCCTGGTGAATCGAAAACCCAAAAGGGAGATTCAGGAAAAAGTTAGGGACTTAAAGCAAATGACTACGCTCAGCATGGGATCCTTTATTTCTTTCCTTCGTCCCGTCACCTGGCATAAGTTCGAAGCCAATCTAAGTTTGATCTATCCGAAAGCAGGAAAATGAAAGTCGTAAGAGTCATAGCAGGGTTGGGACTCGATGGATGTTCACATTCACATTGCCATTTGTAAACACTTGTTTGCTTTGATTTTGTAATTACCTGCTTCCAAATGTAAATGCCTTTTTCACAGGATAATTTCTCAAAATCAATAAAATATCTTCTTTCAAGTATGCGTATGCTTTTTGTTTCTCTCCTTTTTTCTATTTTGTTTGCAAAAACGTCTAATATTTTGATAAGCATGTGCATATAAACTTCATGGACCTGACACGGATATGGTAGTCTAAGTCATGGTTAGTTGATCGCTTGAAATACGGCTAACAAACACCACTACTACTGCGCAATGGGCATGCTTGTTTGATGGATCTCTCCTTCACTCTATTGGCTTTTTCCTTGCCATTTTGTTTCACAGCTCCGGGTTGTGGGTAGAGATCATAGGTCAGGGTAATATCAAGGTTACAGCAGGTCAACATGACCGATGAACCTTGTCGGAGATACTGCTTCCCCATAATGGCTTTTATTACGCTTCTTTGTCGCACTATCGTGTGTCATCTTGATTGATTGTATTAGCATTGTCTGCATATAGGATTTTGTTTATAGCTGAATGTCAGTCTTGATGCGTTGGATGTTTTTGCCTGAAAATTATTTCATACAATATCACTCTTTAATTGTTTTCCGGGCGTTTTGATACCAACTGTGCCAATTCTTTTGCATGAACAAGAATTTGGAGGAGGGAGTTTATCTAAAAAAATGGTGATTGTAGTGGTATGTTTTTGAGTAGAACCCCGTTGACGATGTACAGACATTGTTTCAATCCCCAAACACCGGAGATATAAGGGAGTTAGACCCTCGTTAACCTCTCTGAGCCTTCGAAGTAGGAGTTTCTTTTCTGTTAAAAAAACCTTTTTAACCAGGGGCAGGGTAGATGTTCAGTTAATTTGACCAAGCATTCAAATTTCAGAAGGAATGTCACATCTGAGGATCACCACACTTTATCTTTCACATCATAAGATAAAAAATGTCTAAACCACGATGTTCATTTCCTCACAAAGTCCTGAGGTCGAGATCGAATCGATACAATAATGGGTATTCCTCGCCGACCAAGGAATGAGGCATTTGTTTTCTTCAAAAAAAAAGAAAAAAAAGTTCAAAGACCTAAAGTCATAATGACCTGTTCAAAGTGGAAAGTATGAATAAGAAAGAAACAAAAAGCCCTGCTAAGTCGAAACTTGAAAACAAGTTGCTTAGGAAAAAGTTAGGGCATCCTGCTGGACTTCCAAATTGAAATTCAAAAGATTTTGTCCAGGAAAAAGTTAGGGAAAAGAAGAGCCTAAAAATATGAAAAAAAAGGGGATAGATTGTTCAAATAAAATTTTCATCAAAGGAAGAACAATAATGTCAAAAAAAAAACCGAAGCAGCAGAAGTTAGGTGACGATCATGTTGGAGGATTTGTCGTGATCACTCAACCATTATAAATCCTTTTGAAAGATGAATGCTTGTGATAAATCAACTGAATTTAGGACAGGAGAATATCACGAAGGGGGTGGGCACCAAATAACTTGAGCCTTGAAAACTTTTTTTTCCAAAAGAACCTCGAACCAGGCCACGTTACAACCTCTAAAAGTCCTAACTGAAACAAGGGTTTAACTCGAAAGAATACTGCAACAGGATAACATTTCCTAAATGCCCCAAATATGTGTTGCATAGCCGTGTTGGTATCTTATCACTCGCGTTTTGACTCGTTTTTCAAAAAGGGGAAGAAAAGTTTTAAAACATTTTTGCACTCTAGCCAGTGATTCATTCACAACAGAGATGTGACACTTTGTTAAGTTCTTCAAGGTTTAAATAATCATCGCATCAGGTCTATCATTCTCAATAAACATTTTTCTGTATGCAAAACAATTGTTTGACATCAAAAGAGTTTACATGTTGAACACCTGTAAAGAGCTTAATGATTGTAAAGAAGGGAATGTTCGACTTTCTTCTATTTTGACAGGGCCCATGTATGATTAGGACTCTGCTTATCCCTTGTGAAGTTTCTTACCCCTAGTGAAGTTTTGCTTCCGCAGCAAAAGGTTTGTTGCTCCAGGGATTTTCTTTCAAAAAGCTTTATTCTAGGACTTCAAGTTTGGATATGTCGTCCATCCCCAGTGGAGTCGTTAAGTAGGAACCCACATTCTGAAAAAGTTTCAACTCTCCAATGGAATTACCAATAGGGATCCCTCGCTTTGACCTCTCATTTCCCAGATGATCTGTTGACCGGGGCATCTTTATGTTAAGGATCTTCTCTTATTCCCCGGTAAGGTCGTTACTGTGTGACTATATGTAGGATTCATCCATTGGTTGTGTTCCAAGAGAATATCTCTCCAGCAAGATAATCTTCAACAGAGTTATATCTCCCCGGTGAAGTCCCATCTCTTCAGCAGGGCTTTGTTCCCCCAGAAAGGGTGTTCACCCTTCATGTCGGGTTTGTTGTCTTGGTGTCGTCCTCAACACGGCCGTATGCTGTCCTTCCCAGAGATTACAGTCTTACCTTGATCCTCTCTCTCAAATGTCTAATCTTCAGATGGGCGTCCCTTTTTGGAAGCTGCAGTGTCGACCTGATCTTCCCTAGGAATTCGCAATTTATTTTTGCAGCTCCTCTCAATGTTTATGGCCTGTTTCTACTGGTTGTCCTTCTGTTGTTCTCCGCAAAGCTTCATCTCTTCGAGGTCCCCTCTCTAGAGGTTCCCCGTATTTTTCTCCTCTCCTTTGGATTTTGCAATTTATTTTTGCGAGACTGGTCAGATGCTGACTCCTTGGTTATTGACTTCTCAATTGGCCATTCCCTAGTGGAACTTTTTAAACATGCATCATCACATTGCATCTACCAAAACGCGTAGCATCTCCATTATCTGGAGCATTGCGCTATATAAAAAGAATTCAAACATGCATCGAAACATAAGCCATTATTATTTCCGTCATCCTCAGTGATTTGCTAATACTTCGGATTTCATCCCCAGCGAGGTCTTCGTCCTCATTATACACCCCATACCAATATCCTTCTGACGTCAATCTTTTGTTTAAGGGTCTACTCTTGACTGTAGTTCAGTTTCGCCCATGCGCGGTCTTCTCGAGTTTATTCTTCACTACCCTCTTCGGTTCATTCCAATGTCTATTGATGCACCTTTCGCATACCAGTTTCGTCCTAATATTCGTTTTCAGCAGGTTTTTAGGTGTACGCCCTAATCTCCTTATTTTGAGTTGAGCTCAGAGTTTTGTCTCCTCACCTTGTGCATGAAATCCGGTTTCGTCCTGGTACTCATCTAGTTCAATTTCTCTTAACTAGTTATTGAGTCGAGTTTCGTCTCGTTTTTGCTTTCCTACCTTGGACTCTTTAGCGGTGTTCGTTTACCGAGTGCAGTGTTTGTACTACGTCCCTGGTTTAAAGTCAGTCTCCTTTGTTCTTTGGATGCTCCAGTCAATTTTCGTCATTGTTTATCCATTGATCTGAGACCAGTAGGTGCTCTGAGAAACATGCACTCTAATCACCTTTCTTTGGGTCGAGTTTCGCCTCGTTACCCATGCGTGAAATCCAGTTTCGTCCCGGTACTCGTCTAGTCTGGTTTCGTCTGGCTAGTCGTGAATCGAGTCTCGTCTCACTGTTGTTCCTTATTTCTGGGATTCTTTCAGTTCCTTCATGATGTCCATCCTAGTAGAGATTAGCAAGTGTTTCTAGAATCACGCACTCTAGCCACTTTGCTGTGGGTCGAGCTCAGAGTTTCGTCTCCTCACCCGCGTACGTTTTCTGTTACAGAGCTTAGTCTCGTCTATACTCTATTGGTTGGGTTTTGTCTCACCCCTTCCTTTTGAAGCCCATTTTTTCCCTGGCACGTTTGTCCGGAAGTTTAGTTGCGCCTACCTTTCTCTTGTTTTCGTTCTGTCTCAACCTGCGTTGCAGCTTCATTCTGACGCATGTCTTGGGAGTTTTTGTTTCCGTTTCTTTCAAGAGTGTAAATTTTTGGGTTTTTTCGTATTCGAACATCGTCAACCCTAAACCCTCGAAAGTTATCACTTTTCTCACTTATCATGTTGAAGATATTTGAATAGGGGCAGCTGTTGCACCCCAAAATTTACCCTCTTGATTCAGGCTTATGTTTCATCATGAACATCATAGTGCATTGCATTCATACATTTTGATAGGATCAAAGTACTTTGGTTATCAAGTTTTCCTCAAGCTTTGAAGGTTGATTACATGGACAAGTTGCTCAAGAAATATCTTACCATCCAAACCTCTGGATCTTTTAAGCTTAAAGGTTATAGCATATCTCAAGATATTTTACCCATCTCTTTGGATCATCAGAGGGCTGAAGTTTGTGTTTGATCACAAGGAGAATCACTCTTTGGATTCACCAGTCAAATTAGGGTTTTGTTTGAGCAAGGCTATTGGCTAATATACAAGTCTTAATTTTGGGAGCTACAACATTTCTTTGATATTTGAAAGGTCTTGGTACAAGAAATTGGTCAGGATGCCCAGAGGATTTGAAGTTTTGAAGATGATTTATCAGTCTCCTGATGTGTTAAACAAAACTAGGGTTTGGGATTTCATCAAGATTTCTTGAGAATTTTGAAGTGAAACTTTGCACATGGCCTCTATATGTTTGGAAGATCATATGTTTGAAGTTTTGATCATCAATTTTGAAGGAAAGTGGATCAATTGATTCAGAGGGGCAAAATGGTCATTTTGGTCAAAATCAGTCCAAGTCAAGGTTGACCAAGTGAATTTTTCGCCAACCATCAATTCATGGATGTAATTTTCATATTTCAAGTCCATTTTGATCATTTGATCAAAGGGATTGAGGTTTGGGTTGAAACTTGTTCTTGAAGAAACCCTAAAAGTTACTAATTTTGGAAATAAGGACCTAATTTCAAAAAATCATATTTTATTCACCCTTGATCAAGAAGATGAAAATGAAATATGCTTGGAAAGCTAAGAGAATGATCTTTTACCTCCTTTTGGTCTCATGACCAAATTGGCAAGGAATCAAGAGTTATGGTCTTTTGAAGTTACAAAATTATAGGTCATTTTTCAAAATTAGTGAATTTCAAGCCAAAGTTTGAGAGCCTTAATGAATTAATTTGAAAAAACTTTAAACTATGGGTTTGTAGATATCTTCAATACCTTTCCAAATTATGCTCATTTGTGCCAAAATTCAAAAGTATGAGCAAGTTATAAGTTATGGAATTTTGGAGCATTTTACTAAAATTTGGCAAATATGCAAAATGGCTAATTCATGAAAACTCAGGTTTCATCCCTTCTCTTTGTTCCTAATCCATCCCATGACCTATTTGTGATTTGCTAAAATCCATAATATCAGCCATTTCGTGTTCTATGGACCTTGGTGCTTGCTTGAATGAAAAATGCAAAAAATTGCCCAAAGTTGCAAAAACTCCAACACTCTTTGATCAGATGGAATTAAAGGCCAAGATCCTAAGCACGATCTTCTGAAGTTATTTGGATCACAAAACGCATAAGAAGCAAGAGAACGCACGGGCAAATGATCTGATTGAGTACACACTCTGTTTTTTGCCAAAATTCCCAATCCCGCCCTCCAACGGTTTTAAAGTCAGATTTCCACTTCTAACCTTCTCTACAAACTCTATATAAGAGGAAGCAAGCAAAGAGAGAAAAAAAAGAACGCGCCATTTGCAAGAATTCCGGATCTGAGATTTTCCTTCATCTTCTGCAACTTGATTCGATTCTCTCAATTCCTTGGTGTTTTCTTCAAAATTCTTGTGGATTCAGCTTCAGCAAAGTGAGTGGATCAAGCTAGCACCATTTGTTTTCATCTAGAGTGAAGGATATAGTAGAACACTTTTCACCTTGAGGTAATGATTCCAAACTTCAATTTCTGATATGCGCTTGTTTATTAAGATGTTTGAGCTTGGATTTGTGTTCAATGATGTTAATAGAATGTTTCTGAAGCTTTATAGCATTTAATTTGGTGAATTATGCATGATTGGATACTCTGAAACTCGCGATTCAGAATGATTTTATTCATATTCATGACTTGATTGTGGACAATGTGGTTGATGATTCGATTTGATTCCAATTGCCATTTGAAGTATGAAATGCTAGCTTTGATTTGCCTTTGATTTCATAAAAAATGATGCGAAATTGAGTATGTTATGCTGATCTGAAAGTGAGCCATAGACCTGGATGTTGCACGCGTTTTTGAATAGTCCAGAGGTTGAAGATGATGTGGTGGCACATCATGATTGGTCTGTTTGAATTTTTTGGCTTATTTGAATTTTTGTTTTATTTGACATTTTGTTTAATTTTTTTTCCTGATCAAAACACTTTCAAAAATCACAAAACAATTACCATAGGTCAATATTATTTTCTAGTATTTTTCATATGTTTTTTGGATTTTTTAAAATAATTTGATTGGTTATAAAATTCATAGGTTTGATTAATTGATTATTTGAAGATAATTTTTATTTTAATATTTCTTTGATCCAAAAATTCCACAAAAAATATTCTAAACTCACAAAATAATGTAAAAATTGATTCTGATTTTGATTCATCATTTTTCTTATTTTTTATTTAAAATTTAAATTCAAAGCTTATTTGTAATATTTGTTTTGTTTGATTTCTAATTTAATATTCCCTTATAAAAAAAATTCTCAAAAAAATCACGTAATCTTGTTTTTAATCATAGAATCTAAATATATTTTTATTTCGACCTTTTCTTTATCTTTGATTAGGGTTTGCATTTTTTGCCCTTAAATAATAATTCAATTATTAATTGTTTGTTTATTTTTATATTTTTATATTTTCCTTTAATTCAAAAAATTCACAAAAATTCAGTGATGTGTGTTTTTAGCTCTAATATTTAAATATAATTTTGGTTGGCCATTTTTCTGATTTTTTGATTTAAACATTATTTTGATATGTGAATATTTGTTAATTACATAATTGTTTGAATATTAATTTCTTTCTTGGCTTTTCCTAATTCAAAAAAAATATGAAAAAATATATTTTCTGACATTTAAGGTTCCTTGGTGATTAGTTTGGCCTTGGTTTAATTTGTTTTGGTTTTGATCTTATTTAATTAATATTTAGGATTAAAAGTCAAAATCTAGGGTTTTGTTGCTTATGGTGCATGTTTCATGTTCAAAACCCTTGTTCCTTGGACTTTATTTGGAATTCAGGTCTTGTTTATGGTTCATAAATGTGTTGGGGATTTGAAAGCCATTTTTCTTGAATTATTTGACTTGGTTTGACATTTTTTCCACAAATAATTTTGAAAACTTGTCTAGTTTGGTAGTTTTTCCAACTAGTCTTGAACTTTGAACTTCATTTGGCCTCCTCCCAAATCATTCATGAACTAAGGGCTTGCATTCTGACTTCCATACCTTTCAAAGAAACTAATATTTTTTTGGTTTGAATTATGGACCTTTATTTCTATTTTTGATGTAATTTTGAAGTGAAGGTACCCAATTATGTTTGCATATCTTGTTGCAATTTGTTTGATGGCCAATGAACTTGAGTGAGGCCTATAATTGGGAACCTAATGATCATGTTGATTATGATTTTCCATGTTAGCTTAAGCCACTTCACTTATATGTCTCATGTTTGAATGTTTTGAACCATTTAATGCATTATGTAGGTTTCATCTCCTATTGTGTTCATGAAGTTGTGATTGAATAAATGGTGCATGATTAAAATGTGTTTGCTACTGACTTTCATGGTATTTTTTCATATTATTCTCAAGCTCTTATGATCCTTGATTGATATTCAATTGTCAATTCAACATGGTGATAGAAAGGAGCAACATTCCTCTGATTCTTTTGACCTAATCTGTACATATGCTTGCTTCCTCTTGCCTATCATGTCTAATGTTTGATAATTGCTACCATGTTGTTCTCACGTTTTCACCATATGGAATACTAACTTGGTTGTTGAATGTGCGAGGTACTCTGAGAAAGTTTCCACTTTTGGCTTGAGGCTTTTGTGTTTCACTTTATTTGTGGAACACAATTTATTATACTGGCATTATTTTTTTGTGATTGGCATGTTTGATGGTTTATGCAGGATATACATACATATGATTGTGAATTCCATACATTGCCCATGGGATTTGTTCATATATGATAAATTACTTACATCCTGATGGTGTAATTTCTGACTCGATTTGTCTACTGATGCCAGCTTGCTTGAAGTTTCTCTGGGTTTCTTTTATTCTTGCTTGATTGCTACAGATAGTTATCTGTTTGGTATTGTACTACTTCCTTTCTCCCATTTTCATTTTGCATAATTCTATGACTGCATGATGGGACTTCTGTTGCTGATATATGTCAGGAGGCCCTCTGGTTTTTGTCTGATTGCATGTGTTGTGTTTGTTGTTGATCGATGAGTCACTCCATTTAGAAATTAAGATCACGACTTCGCTCTCATTGCATGTTCCCTATAGGATGTTTATTGCTTTTCTTCTTTAATTATTGATCAATGAGTCACTCAATTTAGAAATTGAGATCACGACTTCGCTCTTATTGCATGTTCCCTATAGGATGTTTATTGCTTTTCTTCTTTAATTGTTGATCGATGAGTCACTCAATTTAGGAATTGAGATCTCGACTTTGATCTCTTTGCATGTTCCCTATAGGATAGTTTTATTAAGCCCCTTTAACATGTAAATTAGGGTAGGATTTTCCCTTTATCCTCAACCTTAGGATCAACCATTGTATGATAACACTAGGGATAGTGCTAGGCTAGTTTCCCTTAGTAGTTTTTTCCTTTCTTTGCATTTTGCATCTTAAAACAAAAACTGTTTTCTTGGCAAATCATAAGACACCTCTAATGAACTCAAATCCATCTTCAAAGTAAAAGATACAAACCAATTTTACTTTGGCTTTGTTACCTTTTAGCCGATGTTTCTCCATCGCACATTTGTTTGAAGCCGATGTTTCGCCATTGCACATATTTGTTATCCTACTTTGATTCCCAATATCATTGTTAGGTGTGATGTTTTGTCATATGTTTTATTGATGTTTCACCACCTTTTCCATGATATCTTGTTACCTTTTAGCCGATGTTTCGCCATCACACATTTGTTTGAAGCCGATGTTTCACCATCATACATATTTGTTATCCTACTTTGATTCCCAATATCATTGTTAGGTGTGATGTTTTTTCATCTGTTTTATTGATGTTTCACCACCTTTGCCATGATATCTTGTTACCTTTTAGCCGATGTTTCGCCATCGCATATTTGTTTGAAGCCGATGTTTCGCCATCACACATGTTTGTTATCCTACTTTGACCCTCAACGTCATTGTTAGGTGTGATGCTTTATCATTTGATGTCTCGCCATATTTGACATGTTACTTTGTTATTATTTAGTCGATGTTTGACCATCTCATTTGTTTGTTGTTTCATTCGATGTTTTGCCATCTTGTTTATTTCTGTTTGTCTTAATTAAAAAACACAAACCAACCAAAACACATAAGCCAAACTACGGCTGCTCTGATTCCTTAAAAGGGATACATAGGCATTGGGGTAGGGCCCGATCGAGCACAACTTTTATTTTCCTTACATTGTTTTATTTTTTTTGCATGCATTCCCTTTTCAGTTGTAAGCCATAGACATAGGATTTGACCACACCCATTTAGATTAGACAACAAGAGTGGATACCATAGAGTACAGGCGTGTGGGGGGTGCTAACACCTTCCCCTCGCGTAACAGACTCTCTTACCTGATCTCTCGGTCAAAAGACCATGATTTCTCCCTTTTCAGGTTTTCTCGATGTTTACCTTTCCCTTTCGGCGGGATAAAAGACGTTCGGTGGCAACTTCATTGATGTTTCATTAACATCCAGATGACAGGTTATGGCCATGTAGTTCCTGGTAGGTTATGAAAAGGGAAGGTGTTAGCACCCTTTTCATCTGTAGTTATCTACGGGCTCTTAATTTCTAGCTCCCTTTGAAATGCTTTGTGTTTGTGTAAGTTTGAAAATATTTTAAAAATTCCTTCGTACGACGAACTTTGCAATGATTCTCGTATCGTTGAGAATGTATACAAAGTGTTGGTTTTGAAAATATTTGTTTGAAAAGGAATGTTTGAGAGATGTTTTGAAAATGCCAATGTAAGAAAAATTTGTAATGATTCTCGTATCGTTGAAAATGTATACAAAATGTTTGTTTGAAAAGTGTGTTGAAAGTGTGAAGTATGGAAATGGTTTTGTTTGTGAGAAATCAATTACAATCAATCTACCTACTCAAAGAGTCTTTGTTCTTTTCCTCCTCCTTTAGATAGTGCTATTTTACCATTGATTAGTAGAGAGCCATATCATTGGATGTGAGGGACAGGCACGGGTCATCGTATAGCCATAGAAGGTAACTTGTAAGATGTTTTAGCAATTGTCATAAGGGACTAAGATCATTTACCGAATGCAACATTTGATGGGTAATTGAGGGACTATGACCTTTTAATCGAGGGTCTTTGCCAAAACATCTCACGTTCGAGAGACATGACTATTTTAATTCGAGGCAAGAAGTTCGGGTTACCCTAGAGGTGCATGTGTGCAAAGTGTTTTGTTTTCAAGTATTTTTATCTTTGAATTTAGGGTTTTGCTAAGGTTTGATTTTAGTCTTGTCATGTAAATCCTAATTGGGGGGTACAAGTTTATAAATAAAGGGAGGAAAGAAATAAAGCTCTAATTACTATTACAAACCATTGGATATGAATTACAATAATAATACAGAAATGTAAAGATGAAGAAGCAAAAAGAAATTGTTTTTTAGGGTTTTTTGATGGAGAAAAAGTTTGATGTTTTAACCTAATTAGAATAATTAATTTTATTTATAAAAGAAGTTAATTAATTATTTAATCAAAACCTAAAATCTAAGTTAATTGAAATAAAAATAAGTCTAACTTAATTGTTTAGAAAATAGTAATTTTTGTTGTCTTATTTGTTTGAAAAATGATGTGAAATAAATGAAATAAAATAAAAAGAATTGCATTAAAATATTTAAAGTCTAGTATTCAAGAAAAATATATATATTTTTTATTTTTGGTTTAAATAAATAAATAGATAAATGAATATAATGAAAATATAAAAGAAATAGAAAGAACTGGGCTGGGGTGTTTGAAAAGCAAAATGGGGGTTAAAAAGCAAAATGGGGCGCTGGGCCCAAAACAATTTTTGTTGGAAATCATAAAAAAAAGAAGGTATGGGCTTGGTTGCTGAAAGTAGTATGGAGGGTGTATGAAATAAAAAAACAAAAAGGCCCAAACATCTCCAGCCCAGCACCTATTTTGATCATGTGCTGCTGATTTTTTGAGGTTCTCCATGAGCTTACATCATGGAGCATGGGATGAGACCTTATGATGATCCTATGTTGAAGGGATGAGGGTCCATGATAGTCTCAAGGAAGCCAAACGCGTTGAATCTGCAAAGAAAACATGAAAAAAAAATACAAAAGGGTACCACTAGGGCTCGACCTCTGGTCCCTATAGTTCAATTCCTTACGCGCGCTTCCTCTGCCACTAGGGTGGCTGTTTCATCCATTTATAGAACAACAACTAATAAATTTAAAATAAACCTCTACCTAATGGAACTTCATCCCTAACCTCGCGCCGGCATCTCCAACACCATTTTTGAATTTTGTAACTTCCTCATTTCTCAACCAAATCAGAAAATGTAAACATGAAACTTGCTCTATTTTTCAATATGAATTCAACCATATAAATTTCATGAGCTATAAACCAAAGATGAATGGGAATTTTACTAGTACCAAATAAAAACCTAATTTTTTCAGAAAGTTCATCTTCAAAATTTGCATCACTCAGGTAACATAAACAAAAACTAACGGCATGATTAGCTTCAGGGCTATGATGTCTACATTTTTTATTCACAAAGTAACCATTAATGATGCTTGTAGAGAGAGTTTAAAGTTGAGAAAACTTACCTCAAAACTGGGAATCGTGTATGGAGTTTGAGCACCCCTGGAAGTGTTGTGATGATCTGGATAGCTTCACTGCAGTCTTATGAAGCATATGCAAATCTTACTTTGTGCTGAAAGTGCCTGAATCGTGATGGAGAAGTCAATGTGCAGAGTTCTGCTTTTGAGTTTTGAAGATGAGGAAGATGATGTTACAGTTGTGAAACATGGGCGGGTATGAGTTTTTTATGATGTATAGATGCTTTGTAAATGATTAGAAGTGAAAACGTACGAGGGATTTGAGTGTTTGAAGTTTTTGGTCAAGAATGCCAACAATGGAGGTTTGTGTGCAATTTTGAGTTTTAGGGAGTTTGAGGGATATTTAATCAGTGTCTTGGCTTGAAAATAGTGTCTCTATTTATAGAGAAGAGGTTTGGAATGCTCAAGTTGATCATAATTCAAAATCACATGTTAAGCTCAACTTGAAAAATCAAGTTTCAATGCCTTGTACCTTTGATTATAGAGTGGTTAAACACTTTAATCACAATGCTTCTGACCTTGTAGATCGAGTGTGATCAGAGGGAACAAGTGAGAGGCTAAAGAGTTGACTTTGTGTATAAAGCTTGATTATCAAGAATGACAATGTTAACTTTCTCCCTAAAATGGCAAATTGACTTGGACAATGCTTAAACCACTTGGATCATAGCTCAAAAGTTTTTGTAATCCATTAATTATGGGGAGATACACAAGTTAGAAGGCCTGCAAAGCAAGATTATGCAGCATAACATTGAGATTGGATTATGTGTTCATCAAGAAAATGACTTGTAATTCAAGAATGGATGCCCAACTTCATCTCTTTGAATCTCCTAGCTAAAAAATGATCTCTTCAAGTTCTTGGACTTTTTGGAAAGCATGGAACATTGTCTACAACCTTCGTGTTGAACACTTTGCTAAATCATCTTAGAACTAAGTGAAAGTTGATCAAGAATTTAGGTAAAAATCAGCCTAAACTTGTTGAGAATTTCACTAAGTGTTTTTAATAAAAGGTCATGACTTCATGAGCCTATATCTTCAAATCTAAGCATTTTTTGGACATAAACCCTAATGGGAAAAGTTGTATAATTCATCTAGGTCTACAACTTACATGTTGAAAGTTTTCCTTGAATCATCTTGCATTTTGGTGAAAAATTGTCATGAAGTATTAAAATTATCAAGGTTAAAAACACTTAGAATTTTTCAAAGTCTTTGAAATCTTGACTTTTTTGTTGACTTTTTTATTTTCTTAATTCTTGATAATCAAGTTTGATATTTTTGACTGTCTTGATGAATTTTGATCTTTGAAATTTAATGTTGACCAAAAAGTCAAAGTTTGACTTTTTGTGTATCAGTTGACTTTTCATTAGTTGATCAAGTTTCAACTATCAATCCATTGATCTTGAGAAATGATTTGAGCCATGCAATTAGGTCAACATGTTGTGTTTTAGTCCTTGAGATCATGTTTCAAACCATTAGGTCATGTACTAGGTCAAAAGTCACTGATCAGTCCTTCTCAATCAAAACCCTAATTTTGACAAATTTGCCCCTTTGATGATTTGAGTGCTTTTCTTGAGGCATTGTGATCAAACCTTGGTCAATTGATAAATATCACTTCAAAATGTCGACGCTGGCCAAAAATCATGAATTTTGACTGTATATTGACCATAGTTGACTTTTTACCCAATACAGTTGATTTTCAGTCATTTGAGCAATTGACTGAGAAAATTTGTGATGCAAGGCTTGAAACTTGGTATGAGAAATATTGAAGACCTATAATGAACCATGAAAGTAATTTTAGGCATCAAAAGTCCAATTGTCCTTGAGAAAATCAAAACCCTAATTTGGAGGCTCAATGCTTAGGAGGTGAGCTTATCTGATCAAACCCTTGAGAATCCTTGAGCATTTGAGATCTTTGGTGATAAATGTCTTGATAAAAGAGAGGGAAAATTTTAGGGTAGAACAATTGCCCCTGTTCAATCTTCTTAAACCTCAAGAGTTAGATTGGCTTGTTCGCCATTCGCGACTTGAAGGTGGAAGATGATTGAACCCTTAAGTGCCCAGAAATTTGCAATCACATATGCACGAAGTAATGTTGTCAGTTGATTGTGCCAGGAATGGGGTTAAAGATTCCATTTGGAGAGTGACAAAACATTGTCGGAGATGGGTTTATAGATGCCATCCAAAGTAACTATTGAGAGAAATTAGACTAAGTCTATGTTTGTCTTTAACTAGAAGAAGTATCAGAATAAATCTTTGGTCAATTTAATATGAGCCAGAAAAAGTATCTACTGGAAGAAGTATCAGACTAAACCTTTGATCACTTTAATCTGATCCAGCAGAGGTCTTTAAATCTTTAACTGAGAGAAGTATCAAAATAAATCTTGGGTTGATTTAATCTGATCCAGAAAAGGTCTACTGAGAGAAGTATCAGAGCAAATCTTTGGTCGATTTAACCTGAGCTAGAAGATGCCTTTAAATCTTTAACTCAGAGAAGTGTCAGAATAAATATTTGGTTGATTTAATCTAAGCAAGAAAAAGGACTATTGAGAGAAGTATCAGAACAGATCTTTGGTCGATTTAATTTGAGCCAGCAGATGTCTTTAAATATTTAACTGAGAGAAGTATTAGAATAAATCTTTGGTCGATTTAATCTGAGCCAGAAAAAGATCTACTAAGAGAAGTATTAGAGAAAATCTTTGGTCGATTTAATCTGAGCCAGCAGAGGTATTTTAATCTTTAACTGAGAGAAGTATCAGAATAAATCTTGGCTAGATTTAATCTGAGCCAGAAAAAGGTCTACTGAGAGAAGTATCAGAGAAAATCTTTGGTCGATTTAATCTGAGCCAGCAGAGGTCTTTAAATATTTAACCGAGAGAATTATCATAATAAATATTTGGTTGATTTAATTTGAGCCAGAAAAAGGTCTACTGAGAGAAGTATCAGAACAAATCTTTGGTCGATTTAATCTGAGCCATCATATGTCTTTAAATCTTTAACTGAGAGAAGTATCAGAATAAATCTTTGATCGATTTAATATGAGCCCGAAAAAGGTCTACTGAGAGAAGTATCAGAGCAACTATTTGGTCGACTTAATTTGAGCCAGAAGAGGTCTTTAAATATTTAACTGAGAGAAGTATCAGAATAAATCTTTGGCCAATCTAATATGAACCAGAAAAAGGTCTACTGAGAGAAGTATCAGAGCAAATGTTTGGTCGATTTAATCTGAGCCAGCAAAGGTCTTTAAATCTTTAACTGAGAGAAGTATCAGAATAAATCTTTGGTCGATTTAATATGATACAGAAAAAGGTCTCTTGAGAGAAGTATCAGAACAAATCTTTGGTCGATATAATCTGGCCAGCAGATGTCCTAAAATATTTAACTTACAGAAGTATCAGAATAAATCTTTGGTCGATTTACTCTGAGCCAGAAAAAGGTCTACTGAGAGAAGTATCAGAGCAAATCTTAGGTCGATTTAATCTGAGCCAGCAAAGGTCTTTAAATCTTTAACTGAGAGAAGTATTAGAATAAATATTTGGTCGATTTAATTTGAGCCAGAAAAAGGTCTACTGAGAGAAGTCTCAGAGATAATCTTTAGTCGATTTAATATGAGCCAGCATAGGCTTTTAAATCTTTAACTGAGAGAAGTATAAGAATAAATCTTTGGTCGCTACTGAGAGAAGTATCAGAACAAATCTTTGGTCAATTTAATTTGAGCCAGCAGATGTCTTTAAATCTTTAACTGAGAGAAGTATCAGAATAAATCTTTGGTCGATTTAATCTGATCCGTAAAAAGGTCTACTGAGAGAAGTATTAGATAAAATCTTTGGTCAATTTAATTTGAGCCAACAAAGGTCTTTAAATATTTAACTGAGAGAAGTAACAGAATAAATCTTTTGTTGATTTTTAATCTGATCCAGAAAAAGGTCTATGGAGAGAAGTATCAGAGAAAATCTTTGGTCGATTTAATCTCAGCCAACAGAGGTATTTAAATATTTAACTAAGAGAAGTATTAGAATAAGTCTTTGGTTGATTTAATCTGAGCCAGAAAAAGGTCTACTGAGAGAAGTATCAGAGCAAATGGTTGGTCGATTTAATCTGAGCCAGCAGAGGTATTTTAATCTTTAAATGAGAGAAGTATCAGAATAAATCTTCGGTCGATTTAATCTGAGCATGAAAAAGGTCTACTGAGAGAAGTATCATAGAAAATCTTTGTTTGATTTAATCTGAGCCAGGAGAGGTCTTTAAATCTATAACTAAGAGAAGTATCCGAATAAATCTTTGGTCGATTTAATTTGAGCCAAAAAAAGGTCTACTGAGAATAGTATCAGAACAAATCTTTGGTCAATTTAATCTGAGCCAGCAGAGGTCTTTTAAACTTTAACTGAGAGAAGTATCAGAATAATCTTTGCTCGATTTAATCTGAGCCAGAAAAAGGTCCACTGAGAGAAGTATCAGAGAAAATATTTGGTCGATTTAATCGAATCCAACAGAGTTCTTTAAATCTTTAACCGAGAGAAGTATCATAATAAAATATTTAATCGATTTAATTTGAGCCAGAAAAAGGTCTACTTAGAGAAGTATCAGAACAAATCTTTGGTCGATTTAATATGAGCCAGTAGATGTATTTAAATCTTTAACTGAGAGAAGTATTAGAATAAATCTTTGATCGATTTAATCTGAGCCCGAAAAAGGTCTACTGAGAGAAGTATCAGAGCGAATCTTTGGTCGATTTAATTTGAGCCAGCAAAGGTCTTTAAATATTTAACTGAGAGAAGTATCTAAATAAATCTTTGTTCAAGTTAATATGAACCAGAAAAAGGTCTACTGAGAGAAGTATCAGAGCAAATCTTTGGTCGATTTAATCTGTGCCAACAAAGGTGTTTAAATCTTTAACTGATAGAAGTATCAGAATAAATCTTTGGTCGATTTAATCTGATCCAGAAAAATGTCTACTCAGAGAAGTATCACAACAAATCTTTGGTCCATTTAATCTGGCCAGCAGATGTCCTTAAATATTTAACTTAGAGAAGTATCAAAATAAATCTTTGGTTAATTTAATCTGAGCCAGAAAAAGGTCTACTGAGAGAAGTATCAGAGCAAATATTTGGTCGATTTAATCTGAGCCAGAAAAAGGTCTACTGAGAGAAGTATCATAGCAAATCTTTGGTCGAATTAATTTGAGCCAGCAGAGGTCTTTTAATCTTTAACTGAGAGAAGTGTCAGAATAAATCTTGGCTCGATTTAATCTGAGCCAGAATAAGTTCTACTGAGAGAAGTATCAGAGAAAATATTTGGCCGATTTAATATGAGCCAGCAGAGGTATTTAAATCTTTAACTGAGAGAAGTATCATAATAAATATTTGGTCGATTTAATTTGAGCCAGAAAAAGGTCTACTGAGAGAAGTATCAGAACAAATATTTGGTCGATTTAATTTGAGCCAGCAGATGTCTTTAAATCTTTAATTGAGAGATGTATCAGAATAAATCTTTGATCGATTTAATATGAGCCTGAAAAAGGTCTACTGTGAGAAGTATCAGAGCAAATCTTTGGTCGACTTAATTTGAGCCAGCAGAGGTCTTTAAATATTTAACTGAGAGAAGTATCATAATAAATCTTTGGTCAATTTAATATGAACCAGAAAAAGGTCTACTGAGAGAAGTATCAGAGCAAATGTTTGGACGATTTAATCTGAGCCAGCAAAGGTATTTAAATCTCTAACTGAGAGAATTATCAGAATAAATCTTTGGTCGATTTAATCAGATCCAGAAAAAGGTATACTGAGAGAAGTATCAGAGCAAATGTTTGGTCGATTTAATCTGAGCCAGCAAAGGTCTTTAAATCTTTAACTGAGAGATGTATCAGAATAAATCTTTGGTCGATTTAATATGATCCAGAAAAAGGTCTCTTGAGAGAAGTATCAGAACAAATCTTTGGTCGATATAATCTGGCCAACAGATGTCCTAAAATATTTAACTTACCGAAGTATCAGAATAAATCTTTGGTCGATTTACTCTGAGCCAGAAAAAGGTCTACTGAGAGAAGTATCAGAGCAAATCTTTGGTCGATTTAATCTGAGCCAGCAAAGGTCTTTAAATATTTAACTGAGAGAAGTATTAGAATAAATCTTTGGTCGATTTAATTTGAGCCAGAAAAAGGTCTACTGAGAGAAGTATCAGAGATAATCTTTAGTCGATTTAATCTGAGCCAGCATAAGCCTTTAAATCTTTAACTGAGAGAAGTATAAGAATAAATCTTTGGTCGCTACTGAGAGAAGTATCAGAACAAATCTTTGGTCAATTTAATCTGAGCCAGCAAATGTCTTTAAATCTTTAACTGAGAGAAGTATCAGAATAAATCTTTGGTCGATTTAATCTGATCCATAAAAAGGTCTACTGAGAGAAGTATTAGAGAAAATCTTTGGTCAATTTAATTTGAGCCAACAAAGGTCTTTAAATCTTTAACTGAGAGAAGTAACAAAATAAATCTTTTGTTGATTTTTAATCTGAGCCAGAAAAAGGTCTATGGAGAGAAGTATCAGAGAAAATCTTTGGTCGATTTAATCTCAGCCAACAGAGGTATTTAAATATTTAACTAAGAGAAGTATTAGAATAAGTCTTTGGTTGATTTAATCTGAGCCAGAAAAAGGTCTACTGAGAGAAGTATCAGAGCAAATGGTTGGTCGATTTAATCTGAGCCAGCAGAGGTATTTTAATCTTTAAATGAGAGAAGTATCAGAATAAATCTTCGGTCGATTTAATCTGAGCAAGAAAAAGGTCTACTGAGAGAAGTATCATAGAAAATCTTTGTTTGATTTAATCTGAGCCAGGAGAGGTCTTTAAATCTATAACTAAGAGAAGTATCCGAATAAATCTTTGGTCGATTTAATTTGAGCCAAAAAAAGGTCTACTGAGAATAGTATCAGAACAAATCTTTGGTCAATTTAATCTGAGCCAGCAGAGGTCTTTTAAACTTTAACTGAGAGAAGTATCAGAATAATCTTTGCTCGATTTAATCTGAGCCAGAAAAAGGTCCACTGAGAGAAGTATCAGAGAAAATATTTGGTCGATTTAATCGAATCCAACAGAGTTCTTTAAATCTTTAACCGAGAGAAGTATCATAATAAAATATTTAATCGATTTAATTTGAGCCAGAAAAAGGTCTACTTAGAGAAGTATCAGAACAAATCTTTGGTCGATTTAATATGAGCCAATAGATGTATTTAAATCTTTAACTGAGAGAAGTATTAGAATAAATCTTTGAACGATTTAATCTGAGCCCGAAAAAGGTCTACTGATAGAAGTATCAGAGCGAATCTTTGGTCGATTTAATTTGAGCCAGCAAAGGTCTTTAAATATTTAACTGAGAGAAGTAACAGAATAAATCTTTGGTCAAGTTAATATGAACCAGAAAAAGGTCTACTGAGAGAAGTATCAGAGCAAATCTTTGTTCGATTTAATCTGAGCCAACAAAGGTCTTTAAATCTTTAACTGAGAGAAGTACCAGAATAAATCTTTGGTCGATTTAATCTGATCCAGAAAAAGGTCTACTCAGAGAAGTATCACAACAAATCTTTGGTCCATTTAATCTGGCCAGCAGATGTCCTTAAATATTTAACTTAGAGAAGTATCAAAATAAATCTTTGGTCAATTTAATCTGAGCCAGAAAAAGGTCTACTGAGAGAAGTATCAGAGAAAATATTTGGTCGATTTAATCTGAGCCAGAAAAAGGTCTACTGAGAGAAGTATCAGAGCAAATGGTTGGTCGATTTAATCTGAGCCAGCAGAGGTATTTTAATCTTTAAATGAGAGAAGTATCAGAATAAATCTTCGGTCGATTTAATCTGAGCAAGAAAAAGGTCTACTGAGAGAAGTATCATAGAAAATCTTTGTTTGATTTAATCTGAGCCAGGAGAGGTCTTTAAATCTATAACTAAGAGAAGTATCCGAATAAATCTTTGGTCGATTTAATTTAAGCCAAAAAAAGGTCTACTGAGAATAGTATCAGAACAAATCTTTGGTCAATTTAATCTGAGCCAGCAGAGGTCTTTTAAACTTTAACTGAGAGAAGTATCAGAATAATCTTTGCTCGATTTAATCTGAGCCAGAAAAAGGTCCACTGAGAGAAGTATCAGAGAAAATATTTGGTCGATTTAATCGAATCCAACAGAGTTCTTTAAATCTTTAACCGAGAGAAGTATCATAATAAAATATTTAATCGATTTAATTTGAGCCAGAAAAAGGTCTACTTAGAGAAGTATCAGAACAAATCTTTGGTCGATTTAATATGAGCCAATAGATGTATTTAAATCTTTAACTGAGAGAAGTATTAGAATAAATCTTTGATTAATTTAATTTGAGCCCGAAAAAGGTCTACTGATAGAAGTATCAGAGCGAATCTTTGGTCGATTTAATTTGAGCCAGCAAAGGTCTTTAAATATTTAACTGAGAGAAGTAACAGAATAAATCTTTGGTCAAGTTAATATGAACCAGAAAAAGGTCTACTTAGAGAAGTATCAGAGCAAATCTTTGTTCGATTTAATCTGAGCCAACAAAGGTCTTTAAATCTTTAACTGAGAGAAGTACCAGAATAAATCTTTGGTCGATTTAATCTGATCCAGAAAAAGGTCTACTCAGAGAAGTATCACAACAAATCTTTGGTCCATTTAATCTGGCCAGCAGATGTCCTTAAATATTTAACTTAGAGAAGTATCAAAATAAATCTTTGGTCAATTTAATCTGAGCCAGAAAAAGGTCTACTGAGAGAAGTATCAGAGAAAATATTTGGTCGATTTAATCTGAGCCAGAAAAAGGTCTACTGAGAGAAGTATCATAGAAAATCTTTGGTCGAATTAATTTGAGCCAACAAAGGTCTTTTAATCTTTAACTGAGAGAAGTATCAGAATAAATCTTGGCTCGATTTAATCTGAGCCAGAAAAAGGTCTACTGAGAGAAGTATCAGAGCAAATCTTTGGTCGATTTAATCTGTGCCAGCAGAGGTATTTAAATCTTTAATTGAGAGAAGTATCATAATAAATATTTGGTCAATTTAATTTGAGCCAGAAAAAGGTCTACTGAGAGAAGTATCAGAACAAATCTTTGGTCGATTTAATCTGAGCCAGCAGATGTCTTTAAATCTTTAATTGAGAGAAGTATCATAATAAATCTTTGGTTGATTTAATTTGATCTAGAAAAGGTCTACTGAGAGAAGTATCAGAAAAAATATTTGGTCGATTTAATCTGAGCCAACAGATGTCTTTAAATCTTTAACTGAAAGAAGTACCAGAATAAATCTTTGGTCGATTTAATTTGATCCAAAAAAGGTCTACTGAGAGAAGTATTAGAGAAAATCTTTGGTCGATTTAATCTGAGCCAATAGAGGTCTTTAAATCTTTAACTGAGAGAAGTTACAAAATAAATATTTTGTCGAATTAATCTGAGCCCGAAAAAGGTCTATTGAGTGAAGTATCAGAGAGAATCATTGGTCAATTTAATCTGAGCCAGCAAAGGTCTTTAAATCTTTAACTAAGAGAAGTATTAGAATAAATCATTGGTCGATTTAATCTGATCTAGAAAAAAGTCTACTGAGAGAAGTATTAGAGCAAATGTTTTTTCGATTTAATCTGAGCCAACAGAGGTCTTTTAATCATTAACTGAGAGAAGTATCGGAATAAATCTTTGGTCGATTTAATCTGAGCCTGAAAAAGGTCTACTGAGAGAAGTATCAGAGCAAATATTTGGTCGATTTAATCTGAATCAGTAGATGTCTTTAAATCTTTAACTAAGAGAAGTATCAGAATAAATCTTTGGTCAATTTAATCTGAGCCAGAAAAAGGTCTACTGAGAGAAGTATCAGAGCAAATCTTTGGTCGACTTAATTTGAGCCAGCAGAGGTCTTTAAATATTTAACTGAGAGAAGTATCAGAATAAATCTTTGGTCAATTTAATATGAACCAGAAAAAGGTCTACTGAGAGAAGTATCGAGCAAATGTTTGGACGATTTAATCTGAGCCAGCAAAGGTCTTTAAATCTCTATCTGAGACAAGTCTCAGAATAAATCTTTGGTCGATTTAATCATATCCAGAAAAAGGTCTACTGAGAGAAGTATCAGAACAATCTTTGGTCGATTTAAACTTGCCAGTAGATTTCCTTAAATATTTAACTGAGAGAAGTATAAGAATAAATCTTTGATCAATTTAATCTGAGCCAGAAAAAGGTCTACTGAGAGAAGTATCAGAGATAATCTTTAGTCGATTTAATCTAAGCCAACATAGGCCTTCAAATTATTAATTGAGAGAAGTATCAGAATAAATCTTTGGTCGATTTAATTTGAGGCAGAAAAGGTCTACTGAGAGAAGTATCAGAAAAAATATTTGGTCGATTTAATCTGAGCCAACATATGTCTTTAAATCTTTAACTGAAAGAAGTACCAGAATAAATCTTTGGTCGATTTAATTTGATCCAGAAAAGGTCTACTGAGAGAAGTATTAGAGAAAATCTTTGGTCGATTTAATCTGAGCCAATAGAGGTCTTTAAATCTTTAACTGAGAGAAGTTACAAAATAAATATTTTGTCGAATTAATCTGAGCCCGAAAAAGGTCTATTGAGTGAAGTATCAGAGAGAATCATTGGTCAATTTAATCTGAGCCAGCAAAGGTCTTTAAATCTTTAACTAAGAGAAGTATTAGAATAAATCATTGGTCGATTTAATCTGAGCTAGAAAAAAGTCTACTGAGAGAAGTATTAGAGCAAATGTTTTTTCGATTTAATCTGAGCCATCAGAGGTCTTTTAATCATTAACTGAGAGAAGTATCGGAATAAATCTTTGGTCGATTTAATCTGAGCCAGAAAAAGGTCTACTGAGAGAAGTATCAGAGCAAATATTTGGTCGATTTAATCTGAATCAGTAGATGTCTTTAAATCTTTAACTAAGAGAAGTATCAGAATAAATCTTTGGTCAATTTAATCTGAGCCAGAAAAAGGTCTACTGAGAGAAGTATCAGAGCAAATCTTTGGTCGACTTAATTTGAGCCAGCAGAGGTCTTTAAATATTTAACTGAGAGAAGTATCAGAATAAATCTTTGGTCAATTTAATATGAACCAGAAAAAGGTCTACTGAGAGAAGTATCGAGCAAATGTTTGGACGATTTAATCTGAGCCAGCAAAGGTCTTTAAATCTCTATCTGAGACAAGTCTCAGAATAAATCTTTGGTCGATTTAATCATATCCAGAAAAAGGTCTACTGAGAGAAGTATCAGAACAATCTTTGGTCGATTTAAACTTGCCAGTAGATTTCCTTAAATATTTAACTGAGAGAAGTATAAGAATAAATCTTTGATCAATTTAATCTGAGCCAGAAAAAGGTCTACTGAGAGAAGTATCAGAGATAATCTTTAGTCGATTTAATCTAAGCCAACATAGGCCTTTAAATTATTAATTGAGAGAAGTATCAGAATAAATCTTTGGTCGATTTAATTTGAGGCAGAAAAGGTCTACTGAGAGAAGTATCAGAAAAAATATTTGGTCGATTTAATCTGAGCCAACGGATGTCTTTAAATCTTTAACTGAAAGAAGTACCAGAATAAATCTTTGGTCGATTTAATTTGATCCAGAAAAGGTCTACTGAGAGAAGTATTAGAGAAAATCTTTGGTCGATTTAATCTGAGCCAATAGAGGTCTTTAAATCTTTAACTGAGAGAAGTTACAAAATAAATATTTTGTCGAATTAATCTGAGCCCGAAAAAGGTCTATTGAGTGAAGTATCAGAGAGAATCATTGGTCAATTTAATCTGAGCCAGCAAAGGTCTTTAAATCTTTAACTAAGAGAAGTATTAGAATAAATCATTGGTCGATTTAATCTGAGCTAGAAAAAAGTCTACTGAGAGAAGTATTAGAGCAAATGTTTTTTCGATTTAATCTGAGCCAACAGAGGTCTTTTAATCATTAACTGAGAGAAGTATCGGAATAAATCTTTGGTCGATTTAATCTGAGCCAGAAAAAGGTCTACTGAGAGAAGTATCAGAGCAAATATTTGGTCGATTTAATCTGAATCAGTAGATGTCTTTAAATCTTTAACTAAGAGAAGTATCAGAATAAATCTTTGGTCAATTTAATCTGAGCCAGAAAAAGGTCTACTGAGAGAAGTATCAGAGCAAATCTTTGGTCGACTTAATTTGAGCCAGCAGAGGTCTTTAAATATTTAACTGAGAGAAGTATCAGAATAAATCTTTGGTCAATTTAATATGAACCAGAAAAAGGTCTACTGAGAGAAGTATCGAGCAAATGTTTGGACGATTTAATCTGAGCCAGCAAAGGTCTTTAAATCTCTATCTGAGACAAGTCTCAGAATAAATCTTTGGTCGATTTAATCATATCCAGAAAAAGGTCTACTGAGAGAAGTATCAGAACAATCTTTGGTCGATTTAAACTTGCCAGTAGATTTCCTTAAATATTTAACTGAGAGAAGTATAAGAATAAATCTTTGATCAATTTAATCTGAGCCAGAAAAAGGTCTACTGAGAGAAGTATCAGAGATAATCTTTAGTCGATTTAATCTAAGCCAACATAGGCCTTCAAATTATTAATTGAGAGAAGTATCAGAATAAATCTTTGGTCGATTTAATTTGAGGCAGAAAAGGTCTACTGAGAGAAGTATCAGAAAAAATATTTGGTCGATTTAATCTGAGCCAACAGATGTCTTTAAATCTTTAACTGAAAGAAGTACCAGAGTAAATCTTTGGTCGATTTAATTTGATCCAGAAAAGGTCTACTGAGAGAAGTATTAGAGAAAATCTTTGGTCGATTTAATCTGAGCCAATAGAGGTCTTTAAATCTTTAACTGAGAGAAGTTACAAAATAAATATTTTGTCGAATTAATCTGAGCCCGAAAAAGGTCTATTGAGTGAAGTATCAGAGAGAATCATTGGTCAATTTAATCTGAGCCAGCAAAGGTCTTTAAATCTTTAACTAAGAGAAGTATTAGAATAAATCATTGGTCGATTTAATCTGAGCTAGAAAAAAGTCTACTGAGAGAAGTATTAGAGCAAATGTTTTTTCGATTTAATCTGAGCCATCAGAGGTCTTTTAATCATTAACTGAGAGAAGTATCGGAATAAATCTTTGGTCGATTTAATCTGAGCCAGAAAAAGGTCTACTGAGAGAAGTATCAGAGCAAATATTTGGTCGATTTAATCTGAATCAGTAGATGTCTTTAAATCTTTAACTAAGAGAAGTATCAGAATAAATCTTTGGTCAATTTAATCTGAGCCAGAAAAAGGTCTACTGAGAGAAGTATCAGAGCAAATCTTTGGTCGACTTAATTTGAGCCAGCAGAGGTCTTTAAATATTTAACTGAGAGAAGTATCAGAATAAATCTTTGGTCAATTTAATATGAACCAGAAAAAGGTCTACTGAGAGAAGTATCGAGCAAATGTTTGGACGATTTAATCTGAGCCAGCAAAGGTCTTTAAATCTCTATCTGAGACAAGTCTCAGAATAAATCTTTGGTCGATTTAATCATATCCAGAAAAAGGTCTACTGAGAGAAGTATCAGAACAATCTTTGGTCGATTTAAACTTGCCAGTAGATTTCCTTAAATATTTAACTGAGAGAAGTATAAGAATAAATCTTTGATCAATTTAATCTGAGCCAGAAAAAGGTCTACTGAGAGAAGTATCAGAGATAATCTTTAGTCGATTTAGTCTAAGCCAACATAGGCCTTTAAATTATTAATTGAGAGAAGTATAAGAATAAATCTTTGGTCGATTTAATTTGAGGCAGAAAAGGTCTACTGAGAGAAGTATCAGAAAAAATATTTGGTCGATTTAATCTGAGCCAACGGATGTCTTTAAATCTTTAACTGAAAGAAGTACCAGAATAAATCTTTGGTCGATTTAATTTGATCCAGAAAAGGTCTACTGAGAGAAGTATTAGAGAAAATCTTTGGTCGATTTAATCTGAGCCAATAGAGGTCTTTAAATCTTTAACTGAGAGAAGTTACAAAATAAATATTTTGTCGAATTAATCTGAGCCCGAAAAAGGTCTATTGAGTGAAGTATCAGAGAGAATCATTGGTCAATTTAATCTGAGCCAGCAGAGGTCTTTAAATCTTTAACTAAGAGAAGTATTAGAATAAATCATTGGTCGATTTAATCTGAGCTAGAAAAAAGTCTACTGAGAGAAGTATTAGAGCAAATGTTTTTTCGATTTAATCTGAGCCAACAGAGGTCTTTTAATCATTAACTGAGAGAAGTATCGGAATAAATCTTTGGTCGATTTAATCTGAGCCAGAAAAAGGTCTACTGAGAGAAGTATCAGAGCAAATATTTGGTCGATTTAATCTGAATCAGTAGATGTCTTTAAATCTTTAACTAAGAGAAGTATCAGAATAAATCTTTGGTCAATTTAATCTGAGCCAGAAAAAGGTCTACTGAGAGAAGTATCTGAGCAAATCTTTGGTCGACTTAATTTGAGCCAGCAGAGGTCTTTAAATATTTAACTGAGAGAAGTATCAGAATAAATCTTTGGTCAATTTAATATGAACCAGAAAAAGGTCTACTGAGAGAAGTATCGAGCAAATGTTTGGACGATTTAATCTGAGCCAGCAAAGGTCTTTAAATCTCTATCTGAGACAAGTCTCAGAATAAATCTTTGGTCGATTTAATCATATCCAGAAAAAGGTCTACTGAGAGAAGTATCAGAACAATCTTTGGTCGATTTAAACTTGCCAGTAGATTTCCTTAAATATTTAACTGAGAGAAGTATAAGAATAAATCTTTGATCAATTTAATCTGAGCCAGAAAAAGGTCTACTGAGAGAAGTATCAGAGATAATCTTTAGTCGATTTAGTCTAAGCCAACATAGGCCTTTAAATTATTAATTGAGAGAAGTATAAGAATAAATCTTTGGTCGATTTAATTTGAGGCAGAAAAGGTCTACTGAGAGAAGTATCAGAAAAAATATTTGGTCGATTTAATCTGAGCCAACGGATGTCTTTAAATCTTTAACTGAAAGAAGTACCAGAATAAATCTTTGGTCGATTTAATTTGATCCAGAAAAGGTCTACTGAGAGAAGTATTAGAGAAAATCTTTGGTCGATTTAATCTGAGCCAATAGAGGTCTTTAAATCTTTAACTGAGAGAAGTTACAAAATAAATATTTTGTCGAATTAATCTTAGCCCGAAAAAGGTCTATTGAGTGAAGTATCAGAGAGAATCATTGGTCAATTTAATCTGAGCCAGCAGAGGTCTTTAAATCTTTAACTAAGAGAAGTATTAGAATAAATCATTGGTCGATTTAATCTGAGCTAGAAAAAAGTCTACTGAGAGAAGTATTAGAGCAAATGTTTTTTCGATTTAATCTGAGCCAACAGAGGTCTTTTAATCATTAACTGAGAGAAGTATCGGAATAAATCTTTGGTCGATTTAATCTGGGCCAGAAAAAGGTCTACTGAGAGAAGTATCAGAGCAAATATTTGGTCGATTTAATCTGAATCAGTAGATGTCTTTAAATCTTTAACTAAGAGAAGTATCAGAATAAATCTTTGGTCAATTTAATCTGAGCCAGAAAAAGGTCTACTGAGAGAAGTATCAGAGCAAATCTTTGGTCGACTTAATTTGAGCCAGCAGAGGTCTTTAAATATTTAACTGAGAGAAGTATCAGAATAAATCTTTGGTCAATTTAATATGAACCAGAAAAAGGTCTACTGAGAGAAGTATCGAGCAAATGTTTGGACGATTTAATCTGAGCCAGCAAAGGTCTTTAAATCTCTATCTGAGACAAGTCTCAGAATAAATCTTTGGTCGATTTAATCATATCCAGAAAAAGGTCTACTGAGAGAAGTATCAGAACAATCTTTGGTCGATTTAAACTTGCCAGTAGATTTCCTTAAATATTTAACTGAGAGAAGTATAAGAATAAATCTTTGATCAATTTAATCTGAGCCAGAAAAAGGTCTACTGAGAGAAGTATCAGAGATAATCTTTAGTCGATTTAATCTAAGCCAACATAGGCCTTTAAATTATTAATTGAGAGAAGTATCAGAATAAATCTTTGGTCGATTTAATTTGAGGCAGAAAAGGTCTACTGAGAGAAGTATCAGAAAAAATATTTGGTCGATTTAATCTGAGCCAACAGATGTCTTTAAATCTTTAACTGAAAGAAGTACCAGAATAAATCTTTGGTCGATTTAATTTGATCCAGAAAAGGTCTACTGAGAGAAGTATTAGAGAAAATCTTTGGTCGATTTAATCTGAGCCAATAGAGGTCTTTAAATCTTTAACTGAGAGAAGTTACAAAATAAATATTTTGTCGAATTAATCTGAGCCCGAAAAAGGTCTATTGAGTGAAGTATCAGAGAGAATCATTGGTCAATTTAATCTGAGCCAGCAAAGGTCTTTAAATCTTTAACTAAGAGAAGTATTAGAATAAATCATTGGTCGATTTAATCTGAGCTAGAAAAAAGTCTACTGAGAGAAGTATTAGAGCAAATGTTTTTTCGATTTAATCTGAGCCAGCAGAGGTCTTTTAATCATTAACTGAGAGAAGTATCGGAATAAATCTTTGGTCGATTTAATCTGAGCCAGAAAAAGGTCTACTGAGAGAAGTATCAGAGCAAATATTTGGTCGATTTAATCTGAATCAGTAGATGTCTTTAAATCTTTAACTAAGAGAAGTATCAGGATAAATCTTTGGTCAATTTAATCTGAGCCAGAAAAAGGTCTACTGAGAGAAGTATCAGAGCAAATCTTTGGTCGACTTAATTTGAGCCAGCAGAGGTCTTTAAATATTTAATTGAGAGAAGTATCAGAATAAATCTTTGGTCAATTTAATATGAACCAGAAAAAGGTCCACTGAGAGAAGTATCGAGCAAATGTTTGGACGATTTAATCTGAGCCAGCAAAGGTCTTTAAATCTCTATATGAGACAAGTCTCAGAATAAATCTTTGGTCGATTTAATCATATCCAGAAAAAGGTCTACTGAGAGAAGTATCAGAACAATCTTTGGTCGATTTAAACTTGCCAGTAGATTTCCTTAAATATTTAACTGAGAGAAGTATAAGAATAAATCTTTGATCAATTTAATCTGAGCCAGAAAAAGGTCTACTGAGAGAAGTATCAGAGATAATCTTTAGTCGATTTAATCTAAGCCAACATAGGCCTTTAAATTATTAATTGAGAGAAGTATCAGAATAAATCTTTGGTCGATTTAATTTGAGGCAGAAAAGGTCTACTGAGAGAAGTATCAGAATAAACCTTTGGTCGATTTAATATGAGGCAACAGATGTCTTTAAATCTTTAACTGAGAGAAGTACCAGAATAAATCTTTGGTCGATTTAATCTGATCCAGAAAAGGTCTACTGAGAGAAGTATTAGAGAAAATCTTTGGTCGATTTAATCTGAGCCAATAGAGGTCTTTAAATCTTTAATTGAGAGAAGTTACAAAATAAATATTTTGTCTAATTAATCGGAGCCCGAAAAATGTCTATTGAGAGAAGTATCAGAGAGAAACTCTTTGGTCAATTTAATCTGAGCCAGCAGAGGTCTTTAAATCTTTAACTAAGAGAAGTATTAGAATAAATCATTGGTCGATTTAATCTGAGCTAGAAAAAAGTCTACTGAGAGAAGTATTAAAGCAAATGTTTTGTCGATTTAATCTGAGCCAGCAGAGGTCTTTTAATCTTTAACTGAGAGAAGTGTCGGAATAAATCTTTGGTCGATTTAATCTGAGCCAAAAAAAGGTCTATTGAGAGAAGTATCAGAGCAAATCTTTGGTCGATTTAATCTAAGCCAACAGAGGTCTTTAAATATTTAACTGAAAGAAGTATCCGATTAAATCTTTGGTCAATTTAATTTGAGCCAGAAAAAGGTCTACTGAGAGAAGTATCAGAACAAATCTTTGGTCGATTTAATCTGAACCACTAGATGTTCTTAAATCTTTAACTAAGAGAAGTATCAGAAAAAATCTTCGGTCAATTTAATCTGAGCCAGAAAAAGGTCTACTGAGAGAAGTATCAGAGCAAATCTTTGGTCGACTTAATTTGAGCCTGTAGAGGTCTTTAAATATTTAACTGGGAGAAGTATCAGAATAAATCTTTGGTCAATTTAATATGAACCAGAAAAAGGTGTACTGAGAGAAGTATCAGAGCAAATGTTTGGACGATTTAATCTGAGCCAGCAAAGGTCTTTAAATCTCTAACTGAGAGAAGTATCAGAATAAATCTTTGGTCGATTTAATCAGATCCAGAAAAAGGTCTACTTAGAGAAGTATCAGAACAATCTTTGATCGATTTAATCTTGCTAGAAGATGTCCTTAAATCTTTAACTGAGAGAAGTATAAGAATAAATCTTTGGTTGATTTAATCTGAGCCAGAAAAAGGTCTACTGAGAGAAGTATCAGAGATAATCTTTAGTCGATTTAATTTGAGCCAGCATAGGCCTTTAAATCTTTAATTGAGAGAAGTACCAGAATAAATCTTAGGTCGATTTAATTTGATCCAGAAAAGGTCTACTGAGAGAAGTATCAGAGATAATCTTTAGTCGATTTAATCTAAGCCAGCATAGGCCTTTAAATATTTAATTGAGAGAAGTATCAGAATAAATCTTAGGTCGATTTAATTTGATCCAAAAAAGGTCTACTGAGAGAAGTATCAGAACAAATCTTTGGTCGATTTAATATGAGCCAACAAATGTCTTTAAATCTTTAACTGAGAGAAGTACCTGAATAAATCTTTGGTCGATTTAATCTGATCCAGGAAAGGTCTACTGAGAGAAGTATTAGAGAAAATCTTTGGTCGATTTAATCTGAGCCAACAGAGGTCTTTAAATATTTAATTGAGAGAAGTTACAAAATAAATATTTTGTCGAATTAATCTGAGCTCGAAAAAGGTCTATTTAGAGAAGTTACAGAGAAAATCTTTGGTCAATTTAATCTGAGCCAACAGAGGTCTTTAAATCTTTAACTAAGAGAAGTATTAGAATAAATCATTGGTCGATTTAATCTGAGCTAGAAAAAAGTCTACTGAGAGAAGTATTAGAGAAAATGTTTTGTCGATTTAATCTGAGCCAGCAAAGGTCTTTTAATCTTTAACTGAGAGAAGTATCAAAATAAATCTTTGGCCGATTTAATCTGAGCCAGAAAAAGGTCTATTGAGAGAAGTATCAAAGCAAATCTTTGGTCGATTTAATCTAAGCCAACAGAGGTCTTTAATTATTTAACTGAAAGAAGTATCCGATTAAATCTTTGGTCAATTTAATTTGAGCCAGAAAAAGGTCTACTGAGAGAAGTATCAGAACAAATCTTTGGTCGATTTAATCTGAACCACTACATGTCTTTAAATCTTTAACTTAGAGAAGTATCAGAAGATTTTTTTCGTCAATTTAATCTGAGTCAGAAAAAGGTCTACTGAGAGAAGTATCAGAGCAAATCTTTGGTCGACTTAATTTGAGCCAGCAGAGGTCTTTAAATATTTAACCGGGAGAAGTATCAGAATAAATCTTTGGTCAATTTAATATGAACCAGAAAAAGGTCTACTGAGAGAAGTATCAGAGCAAATATTTGGACGATTTAATCTAAGCCAGCAAAGGTGTTTAAATCTCTTACTGAGAGAAGTATCAGAATAAATCTTTGGTCGATTTAATCAGATCTAGAAAAAGGTATACTGAGAGAAGTATCAGAACAATCTTTGGTTGATTTAATCTTGCCAGCAGATGTCCTTAAATATTTAACTTAGAGAAGTATCAGAATAAATCTTTGGCCGATTTAATCTGAGCCAGAAAAAGGTCTACTTAGAGAAGTATCAGAGCAAATATTTGGTCAATTTAATTTGAGGCAGCAGAGGCCTTTAAATCTTTAACTGAGAGAGGTATAAGAATAAATCTTTGGTCGATTTAATCTGAGCCAGAAAAAGGTCTATTGAGAGAAGTATCAGAGATAATCTTTAGTCGATTTAATCTAAGCCAGCCTAGGCCTTTAAATCTTTAATTGAGAGAAGTATTATAATAAATCTTTGGTCGATTTAATTTGATCCAGAAAAGGTCTACTAAGGGAAGTATCAGAACAAATATTTGGTCGATTTAATCTGAGCCAACAGATGTCTTTAAATAATTAACTGAGAGAAGCACCAGAATAAATCTTTGGTCGATTTAATCTGATCCAGAAAAGGTCTACTGAGAGAAGTATTAGAGATAATCTTTGGTCGATTTAATCTGAGCCAACCGAGGTCTTTAAATCTTTAACTGAGAGAAGTTACAAAATAAATATTTTTTCGAATTAATCTGTGCCCGAAAAAGGTCTATTGAGAGAAGTATCAGAGAAAGTCTTTGGTCAATTTAATCTGAGCCAGCAGAGGTCTTTAAATCTTTAACTAAGAGAAGTATTAGAATAAATCATTGGTCGATTTAATTTGAGCTAGAAAAAAGTCTACTGAGAGAAGTATTAGAGCAAATGTTTTGTCGATTTAATCTGAGCCGGTAGAGGTCTTTTAATATTTAACTAAGAGAAGTATCGGAATAAATCTTTGGTCGATTTAATATGTGCCAGAAAAAGGTCTACTGAGAGAAGTATCAGAGCAAATCTTTGGTCGATTTAATCTAAGCCAACAGAGGTCTTTAAATATTTAACTGAAAGAAGTATCCGATTAAATCTTTGGTCAATTTAATTTGATACAGAACAAGGTCAACTGAGAGAAGTATCAGAATAAATCTTTGGTCGATTTAATATGAATTAGTAGATGTCTTTAAATCTTTAACTAAGAGAAGTATCAGAATAAATCTTTGGTCAATTTAATCTGAGCCAGAAAAAGGTCTACTGAGAGAAGCATCAGAGAAAATATTTGGTCGATTTATTCTGAGCTGGCAGGGGTCTTTAAATATTTAACTGAGAGAAGTATCAGAATAAATCTTTGGTCAATTTAATCTGTTCCAGAAAAAGGTCTACATAGAGAAGTATTAGAGCAAATCTTTGGTCTATTTAATTTGAGCCAGCCAAGGTCTTTAAATCTTTAACTGAGAGAAGTATCAGAATAAATATTTGGTCGATTTAATCTGAGCCAGAAAATGGTCTACTGAGAGAAGTATCAAAACAAATCATTGGCCGATTTAATTTGAGCCACTAGATGTCTTTAAATATTTAACTTAGAGAAGTATCACAATAAATCTTTGGTCGATTTAATCTGAGCCAAAAAATGGTCTGTTGAGAGAAGTATCGGAGCAAATATTTGGTCTATTTAATCTGAGTCAGCAAAGGTCTTTAAATCTTTAACTGAGAGACGTATCAGAATAAATCTTTGGTCGATTTAATCTGAGCCAAAAAAAGATATACTGGGAGAAGTATCAGAGCAAATCTTTGGTCGATTTAATCTGAGCCAACAGAGGCCTTTAAATCTTTAACTGAGAGAAGTATCAGAATAAAGCTTTGGTCGATTTAATTTGACCCAGAAAAGGTCTTCTTAGGGAAGTATCAGAACAAATCTTTGGTCGATTTAATCTGAGCCAGCATATGTCTTTAAATCTTTAACTGAGAGAAGTATCAGAATAAATCTTTTATCGATTTAATCTGAGCCAGAAAATGTCTACTGAGAGAAGTATTAGAGAAAATCTTTGGTCGATTTAATCTGAGCCACCAGAGGTCTTTAAATTTTTAACTGAGAGAAGTATCAGAATAAATCTTTGGTCCATTTAATCTGAGCCAGAAAAAGGTCTACTGAGAGAAGTATCAGAGAAAATCTTTGGTCTATTTAATCTGAGCCAGCATAGGTCTTTAAATCTTTAACTGGGAGAAGTATCAGAATAAATCTTTGGTCGATTTAATATGATCCACAAAAAGGTCTATTGAGAGAAGTATCAGAATAAATCTTTGGTCGATTTAATCTGAGCCAACAGAGGTTTTAAGGGAGTGTTTACATGTAGATGTTTTCCCTGTCTTTTACAATCTGCTTTGAGGATTTGTTGATGATATCGGTCTGTTGATTGATCTTTCCTGAAAAGGTAAAGAGTTAGTTGTATGCAATGTCATGATGTATAAAATGCATTGCGCAATGATGTTCTCAAAATAAATGAGATTGTACTATATGTGTTTCCTATGCATATGTTATGTTAAATGAACATGCAATGTTGTTGAAGTGTATTTGTCTTGGAAAAATAAATCTCCGACTATTGTTGGGGATGAAGAGTATGTGTATCTTCAATCTTGTCTAGAATGCCTCTGTTGGGGATTCCTGGTTACTTGTTTGAGGAAAATCTGCAGGGGATGTATTGATTTCTATTTGGGGAGTAAAGTTTAAGAACATTGGTCATCTGTTACTCTCTTGGGGAATTTATTTCTTATATACCCTGAATGGGTATAAAAGAAATGGTTAAACTTCCGACTCATTTGGGGAAGATAATTCTTATATACCCTGATTAGGGATAAAAGAGATGGACAATCTTCCGAATTGTCTGGGGAGGATAAAGTTAATTGGTATCTGGCCAGATTTCAAGCTTCACAACAACTTTCTGGGGACAATGATGACTTTACTGGGGAGGATAATTTTGTCAGCCATTTGTAGTAGCCTTAGGTGCAGACTCGAGCTGGGGAATTTGTAGGCTGTTGGGGAAATAAACCTTGTTGATGGAGAAATGCTCTGCTGAGGAAACCAGCTCTCTTGGGGGAATTGTATTTTCTAAAGAGAAGAATTTTGCAAGGTTCCTTTTTCAGTTTTTAAGGACCAAACTCAGTTGGGAAAGATAATTTTTGAGAAGAAATCTGATTGGAACTCTGCAGGTTGGTGATATTGTCGGGAAATAGATTATACTCCTTTATTTTCTAGAGCAATCTACCAGGGAGATTGTGGGGAATGTACCTCTATTTGTGAAGATTACTCTGTGGGGATAACCTCATAGAAATGGCTCTGGCGACTTCACTGGGGATAACCTTGTGAAAGGGATTATGTGGGGGTTTATGGATAGCTTGAGTGTCATCCCAACTCTTAAAGTTTTGAGTAAATGTTTATTCATATTCTTATGCATATGTTTGTTAACAGCTAATCATGTTCATATGCATATGCTTATTCAATTTTAGTCTTGGACGTTTTTGCAAGCAAAACAGAAAAAACAAATTTTTTGGACTTTTAAAGTATATTTGTATTGTTTATTTGTCTATAAATAGGTGATTTTGTACAAAGAGACAGAAATCCTAGTAAGAGGAAGTTGTCGTGAAATGAAAATATTACAAAGTGAAAACAAAATGTATAGCCATGTGGAAGTGATATCATTGGGTTCCAACTCTACTATTGTCCCTATGTCTTCGAACATCTCGTTCTTTGCCATTGGAAGAAGTTGATTGAATCATTTGAACTTTCTACTTTGGTAATAAAGCTTGCATGCATGTGATCCAACGGGATATAGTCGTATGATTTTAATCCCTAATTTTTTCCTGGACTTCCCTTTCAGGTTTTCAGTCCACCAGGATACCCTTTTTTGCCCAAGTCGCCCATTTAGGTTTTTGACTTACCGGGTGTGCAATCTTTTGTATATATCCCTAATTTTTGTTTGAAACTTTTTTTGTTCGTCGGGATGCCCTTATTTTTTTCCTAGGTGTGTCAACCTAGCGGGTCATTCTTATGCATAGTATTTTTTACTATGCCCACCTTCATATGGTTCGAGAAATCATCACCGTCCATGGTGGTTAACATCATAGCACCACCCGAGAAAACTTTCTTGACAAAAAATGGCCCTTCGTAGGTGGGAGTCAATTTTCCCATGGGATCGCCTTGTGGTAGAATGATGCGCTTTATTACCAAATCACCAGTCTGGTATACTTGATGCTTGATCTTCTTGTTGAATGCCTTGATCATACGTTTTTGATACATTTGACCATGACAGACAACAACCAGCCTTTTATCATCAATCAAATTTAACTGGTCCAACTTTGTCTAAATCCATTCTTCTTCTTCTAAGTCTTCTTCTTTCATAATCCTTAGATAAGGGATTTGAACTTTGACAGGCAGGACAACTTCTATGCCGTAGACTAGAGAGCATGGGGTTTCCCCAGTCGATGTTCGTGACAAAGTACGATAGCCATGAAGAGAAAATGGTAGCATCTCATGCCAGTCTATGTAGGTCACCACCATCTTTTGCATAATCTTCTTTATGTTTTTGTTGGCAGCTTCCATTATGCCATTCATCTTAGGTTTGTATGGAGAAGAGTTATGATGCTTGATTTTGAACTGCGTGCAGAGTTCAGTGATCATGGTGTTGTTGAGATTGGTACCATTGTCAATGATGATCCTCTCAGGGATACCATACCAGCAGATAAGGTTATGCTTAATGAACCGGGCCACAATGTTCTTGGTAACTGAGGCAAATGAAGCTGCTTCAACCCACTTGGTAAAGTAGTCAATGGCGAAAAGAATGAAATGATGTCCATTAGAGGCAGTAGGATTGATTTCTCTGATCATATTAATGCCCCACATTACAAATGGACAAGGAGAAGTCATGACATTTGTTGTACCCCAAAATTTTCCCTCCTATTTTCACACAAGACATACTCTTAGAGGTTCTCAATTGCTCAAGGTTGACCAAGAATTGACCAGACAATTCTCTTCCTAAGGCAATGAACCCCCAACTAGGGTTTCCATTTTCATCAAGATGGTTGAATTCCAATGGTCTTAAATGCTTCCCATGGTACTAATATGTCTTCAATATCATCCATGCCAAGTTTCATGCCTTGCTCAACAAGTTTGCTCAATCAAATGCTCAAGTATTTGAAAATCAACTGTGCTAGGTCAAAAGTCAACTGTGGCCCAAATACAGTCAAACTTCATGATTTTTGGTTAATATAATCATTTTAAAGTATTACCCATCATTTGATCAAGGGTTGATCATGATTCCTCAAGAAATGATCCAAACTCATTGTGATACGGTGGGAGAAGTGACTTGAGGTTTTTCGTTTGTGTTCGCAAATGTTGCGGTTTAGCAAGAGTCGCCACCGATTTTTCTTTTATCCAAAAAGGAAAGGTGAAAAAGCACAAAAATGACCTTTAGAGATGTTTTTGAGTTCGGGGGGTAGATTATGAAAAGGGAAGGTATTAACACCCTTTTCATCCATGGTTTTCCATGGGCTCTTAGTTACTCGCTAGATCACTTTCTTTTGTTTGAATGTGCTTGTGGTGTGTGTTTTTGAAAGTATTTTAAAAATGTTCTTGTAACGGTTCTCGTCTCTATAAGAACGCGTACAAAGTGTTTGTTTGGAAAATAGTTCAAAGGAGTGTTTGTGAAATGTGTTTTTTGAAAGTGATTTTTGAAAATGGAACTTCGTAATGGTTCTCGTTTCTATAAGAACGCATACAAAGTGTTTGTTTCGAAAATGTTTCAAAGATGAGAGTGTGGGTGTATAAAATGTTTTTGTTGTGAGCAAGCGAATAACTAAGAGCGAATCTACCTACTCGAAAAGGTCTTAGATGTGCTTTTCCTTCTCCTTTAGATGTGACTATCTCACCATTGATTTGGTAAGAAGCCCCATCGTTGGATGTGAAGGGACAAGCGTTTGGGTCATCGTATGACCATGATATCAATGTTGTGAGATGACTTAGAACTTTTCCTTTAGGGACTAAGATCATTTTCAAAGGCAACTTTGACAGCGTCATCGAGGGACTTTGAACTTATATTTTTGTTTGTGCTAAGACATCCCACATGCATAACATGGCCATTTTTAGGCAACTAGTGAGATTACCCTAAGGGTGTATGTGTGCAAGTGTTTGATTACATGCATTTGTCTTTGATTTTTGGTGGTCTACTTGTTGGTTTTATCTTTCCATACACGCTTAATTATTATACAGTATAGGGAAAACAATAAATTGCAGAAATGTAAAGCCTACGCTATTACAATATTTAGGGGGTGGGGGTACATATTTATGAATGGGGGTTGCAAGTAAGATTAAATCCTAAGTTATTATTACAACCATATCGAATGGATCAGAATGTGTAAGAAACGAAATTACTTATTTATTTAAGAAAAGAAATAAGTTTGCTTAAGAAAATATTTTTGGTCTTTTGTTTTAAGAAACAAAGCAAAGCATGGAAAAAATGTTTTTTTTGTGTTTGTTGATTAATGAAATAGAAAGTGATAGCAAAGATAGTGAGAAAAAGTAAAAATAGAATCAGCGTGTTGCTGATTAAGGGAAGTCAGAAGTTCTGACTCTGGCACACTGCAAAAAAGAGTTCCTGTTAGTAAAAAAAACATAAGCAGAGTCAGAAGTTCTGAGTCCACCGGCAATAGAGTAGGTTTCAGAAGTTATGATACCACCAGCAACAAAGTAGATCTCAGAGGTTCTTATATCATTGGCAGAACTTGGTCTCTCTCTTCGTGGTAGTCAGAACATCTGTATTTGGTCATTTCTCCACAAAACAGAAGATGTGCATATGACAGTTATGGGAGGTTTCATAGCATTTTAGAAACAATAAATATTAGAGCCATAAATCAGAGGCATGTGTGAACCTGTTAATCCTAATTCTGAGTTCTAATTTCCTTCAGAAGTTCTAAAACTGATTTATTCCATACTTAGACAAGTAAGTACGTGAAATCTCAAAATATGTATAACGTCAGAAGCATGATATTTACATTGTATTTTGTTGAACATGCAAATCTGATAATGATTAAGCAACGTGATGAGAATCAACAGAAGCTTACCTTGCAGCTGGAAAATATTCTATAAACTGGAGGTTGGTCTTAGACTTTGGTGATGTTCTGAGCAACTTCCTCACGTACTCAACAGGATGGAGGTTTTCAACTTCTGGAACAGCCAAGGGGTGATACTCTGACTTCTTTGAGGTGGAGGTGAATGGAGAGTGTATGGCAATATGAATACAGAAGTTGAAATAGCTTCTAGTATATGGATCAACAATTGTGGGGAAGGTTTTAGTCAAGGAACAATGGAGTTTGGATGCTAGAATCAAATTCTATGGTTTTGGTATTTTGGTGCTTACAGCTTTTTGGATTCTTGGAATTTTGCAAAGATTCAAGGCCTTTTTCTTTCTTTTGGTGATTCTCTCTCTCCAAAAAACAACCCTTTCAACGTGTGATGGAACAAACTATTTATAGATGGATTTGTTGTGGTTTTAGGGGGAAAAACAAATGAGTTTTTAAACATTTTTGGCATACTGTCCCTTTGTTTTTTAGATCACAGTTTTCGTAGGCTAATTTGGTGCAAGAAAAACGCAGGTGTGGACTAGGGCAGCAATACCTTGGAGTGTTGTGGCAGCTGGTTGCAGGACTATGCCATAGCAGGGCGGAGGTTAATTTTTAGGGTTTGGTGATGTTCTGATTTCAGAAAATTAGAAACGTAACCTCCAAACTCTGAAGGGGCATCTTCTGACCAGAGCGTTGAACATAACCTCTATATGCTAAAGAATCATGTTCTGACTGAAGCATTATGTTTTGACCAAAGAGCAATGCTTCTGCACGTTCTGATTGAGGCGTTATGTTCTGACTAAAGGGAAACGCTTCTGCATGTTCTGATTGAAGCGTTATGTTCCAACCGTGTTTGCAATCTTCTGATGGCACTTGCATAGAGGCTGGCTTAGAAGTTCTGAAATATCACATTCTCTAGACACTTAGAAATTTTTTCTAAATGTTTAGAAAATTTGATATTTTTCAAAGTAACTTCTGACTTCTGATTTTTGATGAACCCATTTTATGCTTTTAATGAAATGTGATTTTTAGAACTTGATTTTGATTTAAAAGTCAAAGTTTGACTTTTTCAGTGGTTTTGACCATTTTGCCCTTATGGATGATTTCCTTAAAAAATGATGATCCAAGACTTGGAACTTGATAGAGGCAAAAATGAGGGTCCAGGATTAATCCTTTGAGAAATGGGAGGGAATATTTTGGGGTACAACAGTTGCCCCTGTTCAATCTTCTTAAGCCTGAGGATGTAGATTGGTTGATCTGCCTTTCGTGATCTAAAGGCGAAAGATGATTGAACAGTAGAGTGCCCATAAATTTGCACTCGTATGAAGTAATAATGATTGGTAATGTCGGGAATGGGCTTACAGATGCCATTTGGAAGGCGACGAGAAATCATAGGAGATGGGCTTAAAGATGCCATCCAGAAAAGATTGGTTGTATAAGAGATTCCTGGGTGAAAATTCCTGTACCTGCTGTCAAGGGGGACTTTATCGGGGAATGTTGATTTTATGCATTGGGAAGTAAAGTCTAGGAGCTTTTGGTTATCCATTACTCTACTGGGTAATTAACTCTTGATTTGAAGAGGTGAAAGTAAACTGTATACCTGGTCAAGGTCCAGGCTGTACAACAATTCGCTGGGGAAATGTGAAATCGACCGTATTTGATCGGGTACAGGCTTTACAATATTGTAACCTATTGTCTGGAGATAAGGGAGAAGGAACCTGGATAGTAGGGTTACTTCGAAATGAAATCTTGGGTAGTAGGGCTGTGAGAAAGAACCTGGATAGTAGGGTTACTTCGAAATGAAAGCCTGGGTAGTAGGGTTGTGAGAAGGAACCTGGATAGTAGGGTTACTTCGAAATGAAAGCTTGGGTAGTAGGGCTGTGAGAAGGAACCTGGATAGTAGGGTTACTTTGAAATGAAATCCTGGGTAGTAGGGATGTGAGAAGGAACCTGGATAGTAGGGTTACTTCGAAATGAAAGCCTGAGTAGTAGGGCTGTGAGAAGGAACCTGGATAGTAGGGTTACTTCGAAATGAAAGACTGGGTAGTAGGGCTGTGAGAAGGAACCTGGATAGTGGGGTTACTTCGAAATGAAAGCCTGGGTAGTAGGGCTTTGATAAGGAACCTGGATAGTATGGTTACTTCGAAATGAAAGCCTGGGTAGTAGGGATGTGAGAAGGAACCTGGATAGTAAGGTTACTTCAAAATGAAAGCCTGGGTAGCAGGGTTGTGAGAAGGAACCTGGATAGTGGGGTTACTTCGAAATGAAAGCCTGGGTAGTAGGGTTGTGAGAAGGAACCTGGATAGTAGGGTTACTTCGAAATGAAAGCCTGGGTAGTAGGGTTACTTCGAAATGAAAGCCTGGGTAGTAGGGCTGTGAGAAGGAACCTGGATAGTAGGGTTACTTCGAAATGAAAGCCTGGTGATAACTGTCTTTCCTGAAAAGATAACAGGGTTAGTTATATGCGATGCGTGAAATGCATTGTGAGATGATGTTCTCAAAATAAGCGAGATTATGTCGTATGTGATATGTATGTGCATGCCATGATGTATGAACAAGAAATGCTATTGTGACATATACGAGTCTGGGAAAATAAATCCCTGACTGCTGCTGGGGAAAAATAGAAATCTTGACCGTTGTAGAGAAACATGGCTCTTGTACTTTCGTTGGGGATGATGAATGAAAGTGATTGTGTTGGGGGTTTGCTCCTTATTTACGGATGTTATGTCGGGGAGAGACTCTGCTTGAGAATAACTCTGTGTGGAACCACTTGAAACGTGAATTTCCGATAGCTGAAGTAATAGGCTCTGTCGAGGGTAGAGCTTCTGTATCCAAAGAAATAAACTCTGATTGGGGAATCAGAAATTTGTGATGGTTCACTCGTGATTATAAAATCCGACTGGGGAACACAGGTGTCAGGTTTCTTGAGGATCCTGGCTAGGGAGATCACTTCCCGTTCTGAGAGAAATGTTACTGATACAATGATTACTTCTGCTCTGGCGATAGAAGGAGGGGGTATAGATGTTACAAGATCACATGTATTGACGACCGTGCTCCAAAGATGTCTCTGCCTAGTACCTGCTGGGCATGGTAACAGTCGATTTTGTTCCTGTTTCTTAAGTTATGAGCAATTGTCTCTAGTTTCTTTATGCAAATATTTGTGATAGCAATCATATTCAAATGCATATGTCAAGAATAAATCATTGGACGTTCTTGCAAAAATAAAACAGAAAAAGGAAAACAAATAGTTTTGTAAAAATGTCTTGTATTAATTTTGAAGTTGGCCTATAACAGGCGCTTTTGTACAAGAAAGCTGACGCTCTAGTAAGAGAGTGTTGCCATAAAAATGGAGGGCATACAATTTTGTGTACAACAGAAAGAAAACAGCTATATGTAATAATCCCATTGGGTTTCAAATCCGCTATTGCCACTATGTCTTCGAGCGTCTCCTCACTTTGCTGCTTGTCTGAAGTTGATTAGATTGAGGGATGCCATTTAAGCCTGACAGTTGATACTGAGGTCAGACTGCAGGGTGATCCAATGGGATATAGTGATACGCTTTTCATCCCTAACTTTTTCCTGGACCGCCCTTTCGGATTTTTGGCCCACCGGGATACCCTTTTTTGCCCAAGTCGCCTTTTCAGGTTTTCGACTTACCGGGTGTACAGTTTTTTTATTTTATTTTCATCCCTTATATTTGCCCGAACCTTTTTGGTTCACCGGGAAGCCCTTATTTTTGCCTAGGCCAGTCAACCTAGTGGGTCTTTGATTATGCGTAGTATCTTTTCACTATGTTTGCATTGATAGGATGAGAAAGGTCGTCACTGTCCATGGTGGTTAGAATCATGGCTCCTCCTGAGAATATGCTTTTGATTACAAATGGCCCTTCATAAGTAGGAGTCCATTTTCCCATGGGATCACCTTGTGGAAAAATGATACGCTTGATTACCAAGTCACCGACCCGATATACCTGACGTTTGACCTTTTTATTAAAAGCTTTGATCATGCGTTTTTGGTATATCTGACCATGACAGATAGCTTCCAGCCTCTTCTCATCAATCAAGTTCAACTGGTCAAGTCGAGTCTGGATCCAATATTCTTCGTTCAAACCAGCATCCTTCATGATCCTCAGAGAGGGGGTCTGGACCTCATTGGGTAAGACAACCTCCATGTGGTATACCAGAGAATAAGGTGTTGCTCCAGTTGATGTACGAGCTGTGGTACAATACCCGTGGAGAGCGAACGGTAGCATCTCATGCCAGTCTTTGTATGTGACTGTCATTTTCTGTATGATCTTCTTAATGTTTTTATTTGCAGCTTCGACAGCACCATTCATCTTTGGCCGGTAAGGGGAAGAATTATGATGCTAGATCTTGAATTGCTCGCACAAGGCGGTGATCATAGTGTTGTTTAGATTCGTACCATTATCAGTGAGGATTCACTCTGGGACACCATACCGACAGATGAGGTTTTGTTTGATGAACCGGGCGACCACATTCTTAGTAATGGAAGCAAAGGAAGCTTCCTCAACCCACTTTGTAAAATAGTCGATGGCCACTAAGATGAAGCGGTGTCCATTGGAGGCTGTTGGCTTGATTTTCCCAATCATATCAATTCCCCACATAGCAAAGGGCCAAGGAGCCGTCAAGATGTTCAGTGGAACCAGAGGTACATGCACCTTATCAGCATAAACCTGACACTTATGGCAAGTCCGAGAGTGTTGGTAGCAATCTGCCTCCATGGTAGACCAATAATAGCCTGCTCGTAGGATTTTCTTTGCCATTGTATGCCCACTGGAATGGGTGCCAAAAGTTCCTTCGTGTAACTCAACCATGATCCTTCCAGCCTCAACCTTATCTACGCACCGAAGCAATACAACGTCATGACTGCATTTTTACAAAATACCGTTACTAAGGAAGAACTTAGCCGAGAAACTTCTCAGGAACTTCTTGTCATTTACTGAAGCTCCTTTTGGATATTCCTGAGACTCGAGATACCTTTTAACTTCATGGAACCAAGGTCGATCCACTACTTCTTCAGTATCAATCTCGTGACAGTAGACTGGTTCATCCATCCGCTCAATTGTGATTTGAGGAGCCTCGTTATCCCAATTATGTTTAAACATAGATGACATTGTAGCTAGTGTGTCTGCTAGCTGATTTTCTTCTCGCGGGAAATGCTTGAAGGTAATCTTCTCAAAATGCGGCAACAATGTCAACACATGTTCTTTGTAAGGGATAAGGTTGGGGTGTTTAGTGTCCCATTCCCCTTTTACTTGACTGATGACCAAGGTTGAATCTCCAAATACATCTAAGGATTTGATCCTCGAGTTTATAGCAGCTTTGAGACCGAAGATGCATGCTTCGTATTCTGCCATGTTATTTGTACAGTTGAAGCAAAGTCTGGCAGTAAAGGGAGTATGACATCCCTCCGGAGATATGAGTACGACACCGATACCATTTCCAAGTGCATTGGATGCTCCATCAAAGAATAGGGTCCATCGAGATCCTTGTTTAGGTCTGTCATATGGCCTTATTTCTCCACAGTTGTCCAATGTCTTGATGTCTTCGTCCGAGAATTCAAACTTCATGGACTGATAGTCTTCCACAGCTTGGTGAGCGAGGTGATCAGCCAATACACTACCCTTTATAGGTTTCTGGGTAGTATAATGTATGTCATATTCTGTCAGAATCATCTGCCATCTCGCTATTCTCCCAGAAAAAGTGGGCTTCTCAAAGATGTATTTAATCAGATCCATCTTAGATATCAACAAGGTAGTGTGAGTCAGCATATACTGTCTCAGTCGGTGAGCAGCCCATGCCAAAGCGTAGCAAGTTTTCTCGAGCAGTGAGTACTGTGTCTCACAGTCAGTAAACTTTTTGCTAAGGTAGTATATTGCATGCTCTTTTCAACTAGACTCGTCTTGCTGCCCCAGGACACACCCCATTGAATTGTCTAATACTGTCAGGTACAATATCAAAGGTCTCCCTTCAACTGGAGGCATCAAAATTGGTGGTTCTTGTAGGTATTCCTTGATTTTTTGAAAGCTGTCTGGCATTCATCATTCCATTTTACCACTTGATCTTTCTTCAGAAGCTTCAAAATTGGCTCACAAGTGGCAGTCAGATGTGAAATGAACCTGGAGATATAATTCAGGCGTCCCAAGAAACCTCTAACTTCCTTCTCTGTATGGGGAGCTGGTATTTCCTGTATAGCTTTTACCTTTGCAGGATCTACTTGAATACCTTTGTCGCTGACGATGAATCCTAGAAGCTTACCGGATCTTACCCCGAAAATGAACTTGTTCAGATTCAATCTTAGTTTGTATACCTTCAATCTGTCGAACAGCTTTTGGAGATGATCAAGGTGCTCTTCCTCAGTCTGAGACCTGGCTATCATATCATCGACATAAACCTCAATATCATGGTGAATCATGTCGTGGAACAAAGCGACCATGGCGCGCTGATAAGTTGCCCCGACATTCTTCAACCCAAAATGCATCACCTTGTAGCAGAAAGTCCCCCATTGCGTAATGAAAGTTGTCTTTTCCATGTCTTCAGGAGCCATCTTGATCTGGTTGTAGCCAAAGAAACCATCCATGAAGGAAACTATTTTGTGATGTGCGGTGTTGTCAACCAGAACGTCAATATGAGGAAGCGGGAAGTCATCCTTGGGGCTTGCCCTGTTCAGATCTCTGTAATCCACACACACCTGTACCTTACCGTCCTTTTTAGGCACCGAAACAATGTTAGCAACCCACTGCGGATAGGAGGTGGCAGCTAAGAATCCCGCGTCGAACTGCTTCATGACCTCTGCCTTAATTTTCTCTGACATTTGAGGACGCATACGACGGACCTTCTGTTTAAATGGCGGGCTGTTTTCCTTAGTCGGAAGGCGATGTGCCACAATATCAGTGTCCAAACCAGGCATGTCTTCATAGGACCAAGCGAATATCTCAATGTAGTCGTACAAAATTTGTATCAACCTCCGTTTGATGCTAAGCTCCAGATTTGCACCTATTTTAACCTCTTTTCTGTCTATTTCTGTACCCAAGGTTATTGTCTCAACTGGCTCTTCATGAGGCTCTATGGCCTTCTCTTCCTGCTGTAGCAGTCTAGAAAGCTCTCCAGGTACCTCACAATTGTCCTCATCTTCGTCCTCGGCTTGGTTGATCGGATTTTCGAAGTCATAACTGGCAATAGCAGGATTGTTGTCAATAGGATCCAGAGTGGATATGGATCTGCAGTTTGATATGTGAGTGTGTGTAAGAGAATACCTGTATTGATAAAGCGAAGACAAAAAGGAAAAACAAAGAGTGTAAAAATTTGTATGCAAAGAAAGTCCAATGTTTCATTGATGATATATGATATGACACATAATAACCCTCACAGATAGAACCATCGTGCCTCGGGTAAGACACAAGGCTATAAAGTTTAAATTGTTCATTACAAATTTAAAAACAAATAAGACAAATTACTGTGGAATAAAAGAAACTGGTATGAAATCTCTGGTCGTCCAATCACTTGGTCCACTGTTGGTAGTCGGGTAAATCCAATTGTCGAAATCAGAGTCTTCTTCACTGTCTTCAATAGCATTGACCTCTCGATTGCTGATGCGTAGGGGGGGTCCTCCAATTTGAGCGCGTCGAACAGCCCTCTAAGCTTCTGAAGTAAAGCCCAAACCAAACTTGTCAGTCTTGTGAATAAACTCAGGAAGCTGTCTCCAATTGGTATTCCTGCCTTCTTCAACTATTTCTCTTGCATCCATGAGAGAAGCCATCTTCAAAGGAGATTTGGTACTGGTAGTGGTCTCTATTAACGCCAAAATCTGGGGGACCTCTTCAAAGTTTTGACAAGGAGTCTCTATAAATTCTCCGTCCATCTCCACGTAGCGGAAGGAATTGAGGTGGCTCACCATGTATTCTTCCTCACCCCGTATTGTGCCAATCTTTCCTTTCACCGGATACTTCAGCATTTGGTGAAGTGTGGAAGTAACAGCCCCAACTTCGTGTATCCAAGGACGACCCAACAAACAGGAGTATGACGGCCTGATATCCATCACGTAGAAGGTGGACTCAAAAGTCTGAGAGCCTATTTTGACATGGATGTTCACTTCCCCATGAACCATTATTTTCGACCCGTCAAAAGCCCTTACCACAATGTTACTAGGCTTTAGAGTCAATCCTTCACAATCTAGTCGGTCTAGAGCCTTCTTAGGTAGGACATTCAGTGAAGACCCGATGTCCACTAGCACATGATCCATAGTGGTGCCTCTGCACTCAATCGAGAGATGCAGAGCATCATTATGCTTTCTTCCCTTCGGTGTTAAGTCGGCGTCTTAGAAACCCAACCCATTATCGACAGTCAGGTTAGCCACACAATCTTTGAATTGATCATCGGAAGTCTCTTGTGGCACATGCGCAGTTTTGATGAATGCAATCAAAGCCTTCGCATGGGCCTCGGAGCATAACAACAAGGATAACATGGATATTTTTGAGGGGGGCTGCCCCAACTGTTCGACCACATTGTAGTCACTCTTTTTGATTATTTTCAAAATTTCCTCTATCTCTTGCGTAGAGGCTTCCACAACAATCTTCCTAGGTGCCTCCATCCGGGCAGTCTCACCTATAAGTTCTTTGCCGCGAATCCCAGATGACTTATCGGCAGGGGCGACAGCTGGAGTGAGAACAGGAATAGTAGTTTATATGCCAGATGGAATGATAACAGGCTCGCTGACAGTCTTAGGGGAAATCTCAGGAGAGAAAACCCTTCCACTTCTAGAAATCTTGCTGGTCCCGACAATGTTACGATATCAGGATCAACTTCTTCGGCCTTCAAGTCTTGTTTAACACCATGATAGTAAATATCGGCGCCATATTGCCAAGGAACGGCTTTGTCCGAGGCATACAAGATAGGACCAGGACGTGTGATTATTAATGGAGCAAATCTCGTAGCGGGTGTAATCCTAACAGGTCTTCTCGAGGAGGCCTTGGAAGGACTGGCGGAAATGGTTATAATAGCAATGTCTTCAGATGGAATAACAGGAACCAGAGTTTTCTCGAACAAAATTTCTTTACTGTCCATCAGGCGTTGAACACCTGACCTCAGCAAATGGCAACCGGAAGGTAGGAATGAATATATGTGGCAACCTTCACCACAACCCGAAAATAAACCGACTGACAAAAAATTTTTCTTAACAATCATAAGAGGAGTGGAAACCTCGTCCACTGAGGTTACAAATGGATTAGTATCAATGGCGTTAACTCCATGGTTGTGCTTAGGCATGGGAGAAGTTATGACATTGGGCTTCTCCGGAGCGTCAAACTCAATCTCTTTAGCTTCAATCAGGTCTTGCACCATTTCTTAGAGTCCAACAATCATTTGTGTCATGACCAGGACTCTCAGAATGATAGGAACACCTAGCATTCAGATTGTAAAGAGGAGAAGAGGTGTTAAGGTTCTTGGGAGCCTCGTTTAAAGTTACCAAGTTAGATCTCAATAGATGGGGTAGAACCTCTGCCAATGTCATATTGATCCGAGTGAATTGCCTTTATAGTCTTTTTGCCCTTTGCTGATTGTTGCGTTGTGGGACGATCGCAGGCCTAGGTATTATTACAGCACTTACCGTTGGACGGTATCCTGTTTTGCTCCGATCTCTCGGGTCATAAATGGCACTGGCCTCCTTCTTACCAGTGAATGGTTTCTTCATTATGCTCGAAGATGCATCTTTTTGAATTTTGCCATTTTTTATACCGGCTTCGACCCGTTCACCAGTCATGATCAGTTCAGTAAATCCAGATGAGGAACTTCCAATTAGGTGGTTGAAGAATAGACCTGATAAGGTGCCTAGGAACATATCCACTAATTCTATGTTCGATAGAGGGGGCTGGACTCTGCCTGCGAGATCCCTCCATTTCTGCGCATAGGTTTTGAAACCTTCACCTGTTCCCACAGTCAAGCCTTGCAATTGTGTCCGAGTTGGAGCTAAATCAGCATTATACTGATATTGTTTGTAGAAGGCAGCGGCCAAATCTTCCCAATTGCATACATTGGTCCCTTCCAATTGATAGAACCAATCCAATTGCGTCCCTGACAAGCTCTCTTGGAAGAAGTGCACCCACAGATTCTTATCAGCCGTATGGGGTTGAATCTTTCTGACGTATGACCTTAGATGTAGCTTTGGGCAAGAGACACCGTCGTATTTGGCGAAAGTGGGAACCTTGAATTTCTGCGGGATGACAACCCCTGAGATAAGTCCTAATTCTTCGAAATCCAAACCGGGTACTCTCTGAATCTCCATAGCATTCAAACGATCCTCCAGCTGTTTGTATTTATCATCAGCAGGAGGATACTGTTCCTCAGAGTAATCAGGCTCTTCGTCTTCCTCAGATGCTGGATCGTTGTCCACTTCCTGGGTTCTGTCTCCTTGATTATCTCCTTCACCCGATTATGTTGCAAAGTCCAAAGTCCGTCTGGTTTGACCTTTGAACCTTCTCCCCATGATCACAACACCGGTTGACTTCTTCACTTTCTTCTTCTTCTTCTCTTTGGCCAGTAGAGTCTTCAACTCCTCTTGCCCTTTTGTCAGAGCCAAGAGCATTTGTTGAAACTGGGTGTTCTGCGCCTGAAGATCTTTCACAGTCTGTTCAACATCCATCTCACTGAAATAAATAGTAGAAGGATAAGGTGACCTGTTATGAGAAACCTGTATGATGTTATGATGAATGAAGATGCAATATGCAAATGATTTCAAGGAAAATTAGAGATTTAAATTTGTTCAAACCAAAAAAGAACACACGTTATATTAATAAAACCAAGTTTGAATACATCGTGCCTCCTTGGGCTTACAATGAAAGAAACAAAATACAACAAAAACTCCTAAGACAAATAGGTTGACTGCATCCTCTTTGGAGCAATGCAGGCATTCAGGTTTTTCTCTTCATGAAGCAGTTTGGTGAGCTCTAGAACCTTCTTCTCACTGGCGTAGTACTGGGCTTCAAAGGTGTCTCGCTCTTCCTTCAACTGAACCCAAGCTTTCTACAGGTCTTCGAGAGAGGTTGGCATGTCAGGATGAAGAATGGTGTATGGGACGTCTCCTTCAATAACAGGCTCAATGATGACGGGAAAGACGGAAGGGTAAGGCATCAAGAGACTCTGGGCACCAGCTCGTACCCACCTAAGGTAAGGCTCGAGAGGGATAGAGTTTTTATGTCCCAAAGTCCTACTGTCCACCTTTTTCACCATTCCCCAAGCTTGTGTAAACTTCTGGCGATAACCTTGGTCTTCTTTGTCGTAGTCGAACACCAAACCTTGGATGAGCATTTCGCGAGGGCCGTCTCTTCGGGCATATCCAAACTGTCGAAGAGCTAAGCAGGGGTTGTAGGTGATACCCCCCCTAATTCCAAGCAGAGGTACATTAGGGAACTCCCCACAGTGGTTAATGATAGAGACATCTTCCAAGGATCTCGAACACCAACGGATATCAGAGTGGGTGAGAGACATCATCCTTTGAGACCAAGTCAGTCTTTGCTCGTTCTTCAATTCTGATTGAGGTAGGTGTGAAGTGAACCATTTTGTGAGTAGGGGGATACAACACAAAATGGTACCTCTTTTCTTCATGGTGTGGGTATGAAGGCAATGCAAGATTTCTCCTAGCAAGGTATGTATAGGATTGCGAGAGAGAAAGACTTTGATGGCGTTAACGTCTATGAATTGGTCCGAATTGGGGAACAGAACCAAACCATAAATGAGAAGATCCAGGATGTCTTCAAAAGCTTGGAAATCCATGTCGTCCCAGAATGAACGAGCCTTCTCCAATAGAAACTTGGCTAAGAAACCTTTGACCCCACTTCTTGCCTCCCAATTGGCTATGATGTCGGCTCTCTTCAGGTGCAAAGCTGCGGCGATGACTTCAGGTTCTAGAATCTCTTCTAGACCGGTGAACGGTATCTGATCAAGCACAGGCACCCCTAAGAGTATAGATAACTCTTCCAGTGTAGGTACCAACTGATAGTCTGGGAAAGTGAAACAATGATGCACGGGATCAAAGAATTGGAACAATACACACATCATCTCTTCTTGAAAACTGGATGTAGCCAAACTGAGGAGTCGACCGTATTTCTTGGTAAAAAGAGAATCCTCGGGGACTCTCGGGGCTAGCTCTTGAAGTTGAGGGTGTGCTTTTATGAAGCTGATTCAGATGGTGTTTCTTCGGACATAATTCATGACCTACAAAACAAAAACAAAGATAAACTTCTAAATCCTTGAAATGGTTAGTGAGCATGGTCATGATGCTTATGATGTTTATGATTTTATGTCCAAGTATATACACACAAAGCAAACAAATCCCTATGTTTTAGGCTGGCATGAGGCTTTATATGTAAGTACCCTCTTGAAGTTTAGTTGGCTCAAACTTGTCCTAGCAATAGTGATTGGGTTCTAAAGGATCTTAATATCACCGACCTTTCTCTTGGGCGTTGTCTCAGCATAATCAATCTTTTCTTGCGGCTGAGATATCCCAAAAGTCTAGCCTTAATGAGTATAGTATCGAGTATCAACCAATTTTCAGCTCTACACCGAAACCGACTATCTCACTACGTCCTAATGGCCAAGTTTGTTCAATTAGGGTTCTAAAGTCCGTTAGTGCTTCATGATGCCACTCAGCGGCCCCGTATTCTCCTCGATTCACCACAAGGGATACCGGTACCCACAAATGCGTCACACTAACATAGCCATTGTTTCAACCATATCGGTCTACGCTGTACAGTTTCCACAATCTATTGCTATTTACCTAAAAAGGTGTCCCAAATCCGGGTGGAGGATCAAAGCAAGCCCAAACAGAGAACCAAATGTAAATAATACAAATCAAACAATGAAATCAAGTAGATGTGATCTAACCCTAAGGTAACCCCACTTTTAAGAATAATCACCAGCAGAGTCGCCAGTTCTATGATACAGTGGGAGAACTGACTTGAGGTTTTGCGTTTGTGTTCACAAATGTTGTGGTTTAGCAAGAGTCTCTACCTATTTTTATTTTATCCAAAAAGGAAAGGTGAAAAAGCACATGAAAGACCTTTAGAGATGTTTTTGAGTTCGGGGGGTATATTATGAAAAGGGAAGGTATTAGCACCCTTTTCATCCATGGTTTTCCATGGGCTCTTAGTTACTCGCTAGATCACTTGCTTTTGTTTGAATGTGCTTGTGGTGTGTGTTTTTGAAAGTATTTTGAAAACGTCTTTGTAACGGTTCTCGTCTCTATAAGAACGCGTACAAAGTGTTTGTTTGGAAAATAGTTTAAAGGAGTGTTTGTGAAATGTGTTTTTTGAAAGTTATTTTTGAAAATGGAACTTCGTAATGGTTCTCGTTTCTATAAGAACGCATACAAAGTGTTTGTTTAAAAAATGTTTCAAAGATGAGAGTGTGGGTGTATAAAATGTTTTTATTGTGAGAAAGCGAACAACTAAGAGCGAATCTACCTACTCGAAAAGGTATTAGATGTTCTTTTCCTTCTCCTTTAGATGTGACTATCTCACCATTGATTTGGTAAGAAGCCCCATCATTGGATGTGAAGGGACAAGCATTTGGGTCATCGTATGACCATGATAGCAATGTTATGAGATGACTTAGCACTTTTCCTTTAGGGACTAAGATCATTTTGAAAGGCAACTTTGACAGCGTCATCGAGGCACTATAATCTTATATTTTTGTTTATGCTAAGACATCCCACATGCATAACATGGCCATTTTTAGGAAACTAGTGAGATTACCCTAAGGGTGTATGTGTGCAAGTGTGTTTGATTACATGCATTTGTCTTTGATTTTTGGTGGTCTACTTGTTGGTTTTATCTTGTCATACACGCCTAATTACTATACAGTATAGGGAAAACAATAAATTGCAGAAATGTAAAGTCCTACGCTATTACAATATTTAGGGGATGGGTGTACATATTTATGAATGGGGGTTGCAAGTAAGAATAAATTCTATGTTATTATTACAACCATATCGAATGGATCAAAATGTTCAAGAAACGAAATTACTTATTTATTTAAGAAAAGAAATAAGTTTTCTTAAGAAAATATTTTTGGTCTTTTGTTTTAAGAAACAAAGCAAAGCATGGAAAAAATGTTTTTTTGGTGTTTGTTGATTAATGAAATAGAAAGTGATAACAAAGATAGTGAGAAAAATTAAAAATAGAATCAGCGTGTTGCTGATTAAGGGAGGTCAGAAGTTCTGACTATGGCACACTACAAAACAGAGTTCCTGTTAGTAAAAAAAAATATAAGCAGAGTCAGAAGTTTTGAGTCCACCGGCAACAGAGTAGGTTTCAGAAGTTCTTATACCACCAGCAACAAAGTAGATCTCATAGGTTCTGATATCACTGACAGAACTTGGTGTCTCTCTTCATGGTAGTCAGAACATCTGCATTTGGTCATTTCTCCATAAAACAGAAGATGTGCATATGATAGTTACGGCAGGTTTCATAGCATTTTAGAAACAATAAATATCAGAGCAATAAATCAGAGGCATGTGTGAACCTGTTAATCCTAATTCTGAGTTCTAATTTCCTTCAGAAGTTCTGAAACTTATTTATTCCATACTTAGACAAGCAAGTACGTGAAACCTCAGAATATGTATAACGTCAGAAGAATGATATTTACATTGTATTTTGTTGAACATGCAAATCTGATAATGATTAAGCAACGTGATGAGAATCAACAGAAGCTTACCTTGCAGCAGGAAAATATTCTATAAACTGGAGGTTGGTCTTAGACTTTGGTGATGTTCTGAGCAACTTCCTCACGTACTCAACAGGATGGAGGTTTTCAACTTCTGGAACAGCCAAGGGGTGATACTCTAACTTCTTTGAGGTGGAGGTGAATGGAGAGTGTATGGCAATATGAATACAGAAGTTGAAATAGCTTCTAGTATATGGATCAACAATTGTGGGGAAGGTTTTAGTCAAGGAACAATGGAGTTTGGATGCTAGAATCAAATGCTATGGTTTTGGTATTTTGGTGTTTACAGCTTTTTGGATTCTTGGAATTTTTCAAAGATTCAAGGCCTTTTTCTTTCTTTTGGTGATTCTCTCTCTCTCTCTCTCTCTCTCTCTCTCCAAAAACCAACCCTTTCAACGTGTGATGGAACAAACTATTTATAGATGGATTTGTTGTGGTTTTAGGGGGAAAAACAAATGAGTTTTTAAACATTTTTGGCATACTGTCCCTTTGTTTTTTAGATCACAGTTTTCATAGGCTAATTTGGTGCAAGAAAAATGCAAGTGTGGACTAGGTCAGCAGCACCTTAGAGTGTTATGGCAGCTGGTTGCAGGACTGTGCCATAGCAGGGCAGCAGGTTAAGGTTTGGGGTTTGGTGATGTTCTGATTGCAGAAAATTAGAAACGTAACCTCCAAACGCTGAAGGGGCATCTTCTGACCAGAGCGTTGAACATAGCCTCTACATGCTGAAGAATCATGTTCTGACTGAAGCATTGTGTTTTGACCAAAGAGCAATGCTTCTGCACGTTCTGATTGAGGCGTTATGTTCTGACAAAAGGGAAACACTTCTATATGTTTTGATTGAAGCGTTATGTTCTGACCGTGTTTGCAATCTTCTGACGGCACTTGCGTAGAGGCTGGCTCAGAAGTTCTGAAGTATCACATTCTCTAGACACTTAGAAAATTTTCTAAATGTTTAGAAAATTTGATTTTTTTCAAAGTAACTTCTGACTTCTGATTTTTGATGAACCTATTTTATGCTTTTAATGAAATGTGATTTTAAGAACTTGATTTTGATTTAAAAGTCAAAGTTTAACTTTTTCAGTGCTTTTGACCATTTTGCCCTTATGGATGATTTCCTTAAAAAATGATGATCCAAGACTTGGAACTTGATAGAGGCAAAACTGAGGGTCCAGGGTGAATCCTTTGAGAAATGGGAGGGAAAATTTTGGGGTACAACACTCATCAAAAGTCAAAAATGGCAAATTAGGGTTTCTATAGGAAAAGTCAACCAATCTTCGACCAAGCATAACTTTCTCATAATTTATCAGAAATTTTCCAACCAAAGTTCATTTTTAAGAGAATACAATTCCCTACAACTTCTCTTCGTCCTTCAAGTTCAATAAATGCACCATTTGAAAGATATAAGTTCATACATTATAGGTCATTTTTAGAAAGTCAACAAAAGCCACTTTTTTCCCAGACCTTTTACATCAAGATAACATCTTCAAATGCAAAATTTATCAAAAGAGGGATTGAAGAAGGAATCTTGGGATTTCCAAAATATACAAGATCATCATTATGAGATAAAATTGAGCAAGTTATGGCTTGCCCAAGTTTGGAAAATTTTGGAAATTTTAAGAAATGTGCATTGTGCAAACTTGAACTTTTAAGGCAATGGCTAAACTTTTTGGGCTTCAAATACTTTCATGACATTATGAAGGGCATCTAAAATCACTTTTGCATGCCTTTGATTTTATTTTCATTTATTTTGATTTTTATTCAATTTAAAATTAAATAAATACAAGATAAATGCATAAAATGAATGGTTATTATTTTGGACATTTGGGCTAATGTGTTGGGTCATCTTTAGGCTCATAATTTCGTGCAAAATGTGTCCGGGTTCATGTACCATACAAAGATGGCAAGAATCACACAAAAATGGATAGTTTTCAAATTATGATTTTTGTCTTAAAACCATAAGTTAATGTTTGATTATTTCCATTCAAGTTTGTCTCCTCCACCTCCTCTCTATATACATCATGTTTGCAATCTTAAAAGGAGAATACATAAAGTCTAGAGGTCAGATGAAACTCCATTTTTTTATACAAAAAGTGGCAATCAGATTTTGGATTACAGAGAGATTCAAAGACTTTGCACGTTTGCAATCGATTACTGGGAACATTTGGAAGCTAACAGGATCATTCTCACGCATCAACGCATTCAGAATCAGCATTCACATCACCACAATTAGCTCTTCTTTTTTAAAATTTTATTTTGATCATACATACATTATAAATGAATTTTGAGTATGCATTCATGTTTGTATGAGTGTTTAGAATATGCGTGAATGATTAATTGCTTGTTTTGACGCGTATATGACCAATTGTTATTGTTAGGGTTTTGAGGTTTGTTTTATGGTTTTCCAATACATGTAAAATTAGGACAAAATAAGAGTACCATCGTGCTCACAAGATCAAACCCAATTGATCCATGCGTTTACATTGAATTTATGTTGCTTGGTTAAGATTTTGGAAATGTGCAGGACCTGTAGTGACTGTGTTGTTCGTACGTAAAAGTCCTTTGGCTAAAATGACATCCCATTGGAGAAGAAGACGGCGTGGCATGTCAGGATTGGTTCATTCAAACCACCGCACGCGTTTTTTATTTTTCAATATATCTGACTATTTTTTGTACATTATATTTTTGTCTGATCTATGTAAACGAATGAACATGTAGCTCAGTTGGCAAAGGAACGCGTGCGTGAGAGGGAGGACTTGGGTTCGAGTCCCAGGTCCAGCATTTCCATATTTTTCTAACAAAACTCATGCAGGTTACACGCTTTGCGTCTCCAGGAGTGTACCATACATCTCCAGATCCTGGTCATCAAACATTCACCAACATGGATCCAACGCGTCAGATGTGTGTAGACCACCATGTACCTCTTCAGCCTGGATGCACATAATCCTTGACAATGGTTGTGGGTCCTGAATTATTGGGCCCAACGTTTTTTTTTCTTAAACAACACCCCCTTGTTTTGTACTTAATGTTGGTGTAAGCCCTAGAGGCCAATACTTTTGATACTTGTATCGAATTATTTATTAATAATAAAAGGCATTTCTTTATTATGTTTGCTTTCCAAAATAATAAAGTCCCTAGAATGGTTTATTTGTTTAATGAAATGTTAAGTGTGACTTAATCATGAGATCCCATTAAACATAAGACATTATTCTTAAAGTATCCGTAGTCAAGCTTTAATGTGGAGTGGGATAACATTAAAGCATTAAGATTATTATGAAAATAGATTGATGATCACATCTCATGGATCATAGATAAGGAGTTATCAAGTCTTGACATAGGTATGAATATTAGGAGTAATATTTATACTGGATTGACCCGCTATGAGAATACTACATAGAATGTTATGCAAAGTGTCATAAGTTATTCTCATGATGATAATGGTGTATACCACCCTTCGACCTGAAACCACCATGGACCCTAGATGTAGAGTCAAGTACTTTATTGCTGATCAAACATCATCCGTAACTGGATGACTATAAAGACGGTTGATGGGTACTTCACAAAGCATGCTAAGGGACATGAGTGACCTAGATGGAATTTGCTCATCCTTCATAACAGGATAAATGTATAAGGGTCCAATATTGAACTGGACAAGGGTGACAAAGTGTATGCCTTGTGTTCAATATAGACATGAGGGCAAAATGGTAATTGTACAACACAAATATTATCACGGAAAAGGTTTGGTCAGATCACATGACATTTTTGTTCCTTGAGTAACAGTGATGTGTTGCTAGATACCGCTCACTGTTTATTATATTAAATGTGTGATTTAATATAATTGCCAACGTCGCGAAAACCTACAGGGTCACACACATAAGGACGGGTTGATGAGAGATAGAATAAATAAGGAACACCGTATGATACGGTGCACTTAAGTGTAATACGGAAAATGGTAAGGTACCACGTGGATAAGTGATATATGGTACATCATAAGGTATGATGTCCATAAGCTTAATTGGGCTTTTAGCTTATAGCCTTAATTGGGCTTTTAGCTTGTAGCCCACACGAGTGATTCTATAAATATATCCCTTGTGATGAAGCAATTTCACTTGATGCAATTTCGTTTTTGATTCTCTCTCTCACTCAAGGTTTCTGTTCGTGATCAGCTAGCACTGTGACCGAAAGCAATCTGTTCGTGTGGACTGAGTAGAGGCATTGTTCTTCATCAATGCTCGTGATCACAACATCAAAGGTCTGAATCGCCACAAGAGGTAAATATTTCTATCACTGACCATGTTCATTCGTAAGGATCGCTAAAGGAAAATTTTAAATTCCGCTGCGCTTTTGATCGCAATTTTCCTTCACTTAACCCCCAGGCCCATTGTTTTGTTTTTAATTCTTTTTTTTTACTTTCATTCATTTAATTAACCATAAAAAATCAGAAAAAATCACCAAAATATTAGATTAGTATTTTCTTTTATTAAACTAATTTTGCAAATAATTTAATAAATATTTTAATTATTTTCTTTAATTTAAAATGAAGTAGAACTTAGGATTTAATTAGATTTAATTATTTTCTTTTCATAATAAAAAATAAATAAATAACTTGAACTATTTTTCTTAATTAATTTTTTTTAACTTTAGGATGTTTAATTTAATTTCTTTTCTTAATTAAAACAAAAAAATCAAACAAATGAGTTTTTTACTTAGAATATTTTAGGTTTCTAGACGCTTCTTTATTTCACGCGCGCATTTTATATTATATTGTAACTGATCACATTTGTAATAGTTTAGGACTTAAATTCCCACATTTTTAATTCCGCACTTTACTTTTCGCCCATTATTATGTATCTACACCAAAGCCTTGTAATAGCGCATGAACCTTTATTTCTCTCTTTTTATATTTTTGTATGCTTATTGTGATCGGTGGATCTGGAACTGACTGTTTAAAGCTGGATCGCGTATGTCGCGGAAGCAAGAGTCGCCACCGTCTTTTATTTTCTCCAACATGGAAAGGACAAAAGCACAGAAAAATTCCTTAAAGAGATTGCTCTCGGTTCGGGAGGTAGGTTATAGAAAGGGAAGGTGTTAGCACCCTTTCTATCCATGGTTATCCATGGGCTCTTAGATACTTGCTCAATGTGTTTTCAAAATTGTTTGTTTGCTTTTCAATGTGGGTTTTAAAAAAGTTTCTTTGAAAGTTTCAGATCGACTCTTGTGTCAGAGTGTTTGAAAAATTGCTTTGAAAGCTTTTGAAAAGTGTCGGTGTGAAAAGATTTTTATTTGTTTTTGAAGAGAGCAAGTATCTACGAGAACCTACCTACCCTAAGGAATTCGTCTGTGTAAATGTCCTTTAAAGTAGTGCCATCCCACCATTGAGAGGTAGGTAGCACCACCATTGGAGGTGTTCGGGTCAATTCGATTTTTAGGGACATGGTGATCACCAGAGCAATGGGAAGACACCTTAGAAGCTACCCTCATGCCAGGTTCCCGGATCATGAGGACTTACTAAGACATCCTCTACTCGACGATCACCTTTCGAAGGGCAAGGCAACAGTGAGGCGTACCCTAGGGGTGGTGTGTGCGATTCGTGTGTCGTTTTCATTTGCATTTGTCTTGTCATGTTTGGTGTTCTACGCTTGATTTTATTATGGCCATACATTCTTTCATGCTTGATTTAACAGTTAAAATATTTGCGGGAAAAGTAAATCTAAAGCTATTACAAATGGCGCGGGTCCACATCGCCAAAATTAAACCGGACCCGATTTGACGGAAAGATAAATAAAGCAATTAAAAGTGCGAAAAGTAAATGTAACAACGCTTTGGGGGAGATACATGATTAATTAAGCGAAATAAAATAAATGTGCGAAGTTAAATAAAATTAAGAACATGGGCGTTGGACCCTTTTGCAAAATTAAATTAAAATCAATGAGGGATTAAAATTTAAAATTAAAACAAAATGTTTTTGGTATTTTTTAGTGTGTTTTAGGAATTTGATAAAAAGAAAGAGTTAATTAAAATTAAACTAGAAGGCAAACCCTAATTCTAATAACTTTTAAATTTATTATGAAAATATTAAATTGAAACCTAAATTAAACCTAATTTTTATGCACAATTAATTATGAAAATAAATAAATAAATAATATGGTAAAAAAGGAAAACATTAAAAAGGGATAAAAATTAATTAAACCTAATTCTATATTTTTTTTGTATTTTTTTATAAAAAAGAATTAATGTTGCAACCCTAATTTAAACTAAATTTATTTACATGCTAATTTATTTACAAGAAAATATCAAAATAAATAATCATTATATTTTATCTTTTTCTGAGTTTTTATGTATTTTTGTATTTTGTAAACATAATTAATTAAATTAGAATAATAAAGAAAAAAATAATAGCAATTGAAAATAAAATAAAAAAAATAGAGAAGGCAAACCAGGGGGGGTTTAATCCCAAATTAGGAGGTATGATCCAAGAAACTGGCCCAATAAGCTTGAAATCTGTTTGACTTTTCCAGGCCACATATGGGACTTTTGACTAAGGCTTATGGTGTTCAGCAACCTTGAGCCTTTGATCTGGAAATGCTAGACGCGTGGCTGGCTTGATGGTGATGGAATATGGTGTGCCTTAACACTAGCGCTGCATGGGAATTTACATTGAAAAATAATATTGGAAATTATACAGACCTGGGACTCGAACCCAGGTCTTGCATGTTGAAGCAATAAGCGTATGCCAGCTGAGCCATTGAACGCGTTTGATTAGTAAATAAACAATGAATATTATAAAAGAAAAGCAAGTGGTTAGTGGTGTAACGCGCGAAATTTCAAACCGGCGTATCATTCGTTGACAGCACATCATCTTCTTCCTCACCCCTGTAAAACAAAACACAAAGGCAACGTTTTTTCACGCGTTTCATTAGGTGGGCTATTGGAAAATAGCGAATAGCTCTCAAGCGCTCATAAATTGAGCGCGAGGGTTGATTCTTCTTCGTCTCCATGTGCTGAGTCTAATGGTCATGGTTTTGAGGCTTAATTTTTCCTCTTTGCAAAAGCCCTAAATTCAAGCTCTGAAAACCCTAGAAAATAAACATGGTAAAATCGTGTGTATAGCACAAAAATACAATTAAACGCATTGGTCAGTATCAGAACATCATAAGGAATACAAATCCATGATTAGAATGCCATGAGAATGCCTAAAATTAAAAACACGATTGTGACTTTTTCTCTGTACAGGAGAGGTTCTTATTACCAATTCTTGAAGTTTGAGTTGATGTTTTGGATTGGAATGTGATCAGGGCAACCTTGGCAAGCTATTGGAATAAAAATTAAGGCTCGAATCCTCCTCTAACCACGTTTTCAGAATTGAGTTTTTAAGTGAAAATTCCAAGTTTGTGTATTGGTCTCTAGCGCAGCTTTCAGTGTCTATGCATTAGGTTTAGGTTTCTGATTATGTAGTGAAGGCATTAGGTCAACAAAATTGGCCAAAATCTCTTTCATTCATTGATTGAATATTTGATTTTCTTAAAGATCTTTTCATATCTTTTCCATGTGTATTTTGCTCTCAATCATGCCAATCAGTCCAATTCTTTCCACATTTAACTAAGCACGAAATATTGAGTCCAAAACATGCATAAAAAGATTGGTTAGGTCATGTTAGATATTTTTCATATATTTAATTGATTTAATTGAATTAATATAAATAAAAATCCAAATAAATAAATAAAAAATGAGAAAATACTTCCCTTTGGGCCAAGTGGTCGTGTATATGCTTGGAATGATGAATCATGGAAGAAAAATGGGCCCATTAGCAATTTTAGGTCATTTGGATCAAAGTTGACTTTTCAAAATATCCAAAAATTTCCCAACTTCCACAAGGCATAACTTGCTCAATTTTTAAGATTTTCTCATGTTCTTGGACATTTTGGAAAGGTCTTTGAGTCCTCTAACCAATGCCTTTGGTCCCATGTCATTTTGATTTGCCAATATCAAGTTATGGCCTTTGACTTAAAGTCTCTTTTTGTTGACTTTTGAAAATGACCTATAATGTTGAAATTGATAACTTTTTGTGAGAGCATTTATTGGACTTGAAGTATGAATATGAGTTGTAGGAAATGTCTTTCTCTTCAAAATGAGCTTTGGATGGGATTTTTCTGATGATCCATGTGAAAGTTATGCCCTGGTCAATTTCAGTTGACTTTTTCAACTGTCCAAATATAGTAACTTTTGCATCTTGATGATTTTCTGAGCCAAATTTTGAGAATCATGATCAAGCATTGATCAAATGATGTTTGTGGCTTCAAAATGATATGTTGACCAAAAATTTGAACTTTTGACTGCCAAATGACCATTTTGCCCCTATAGTTGACTGTAGTGCAATTTAGGGTTTTGACTGTGCAATTTTGAGCTGAATGCCTTGAAACTTGATATGAGGATGCTTGACCATATTTGTAGGCATATGAGACTTGATTGGGCCTTTGAAAACTTCATTTCTTTGATCAGAACACAAACCCTAGTTTTGACTGTATAGGAGGCCTTTGCACTGTGCCACCCTTGGGGAATTTTGTGACTTGACTTGGCAATTTCTTGAAGAATATGGGAGGGAAAATTTTGGGGTGCAACAGTTGCCCCTGTTCAATCTTCTTAGACCTGAGGATGCAGATTGGCTGACGTGCCTTTCGTAATCCGAGGGTAGAAGATGATTGGACACTAGAGTGCCCAGAAATTTGCGCTCGCATGTTAGCAGTGTGATGGGGGAATGGGCTTATAGATGCCATTTGGAGATTGCTGGATAGGGTGATGGGCTTATAGATGCCATCTGAATGTCGATTGCGTGGGAGATTCCTTGGTGAGAACCTGCATACCTGCAAAAGAAAAAATGAGTACCTGACACGTTGCAGGAGCTGATCTTTAGATGCTTGGTATAGATGTGTCCTGACTGGTTACAGGAGCTGAGTCTGGAGCTTCAAACGACGATGAATGAACCAGGGATGGTTACCACCTTAGCATGAATGGTAAGAGAACATTGGGCGACTTTAACTTCAACAACGCTCGTTGAGAAAAATCTTGGGTGACTTTAACTTCAACAACGCTCGTTGAGAAAAATCTTGGGTGACTTTAACTTCAACAACGCTCGTTGAGAAAAATCCTGGGTGACTTTAACTTCAACAACGCTCGTTGAGAAAAATCTTGGGTGTCTTCTATTGGATAAGCATCAGGGAGATCTTAGGGTCGATCTGACTGAACCAGAGAAGGCCTTTGACTGGATAAGCATCAGGAAAATCTTAGGGTCGATTTAACCGAACTGGGCTAGGTCTTGAAATATCTTCAACTGGAATAAGTGTCAGAATGTCGCCATATCTGGTTTATATCTGGACTATATCTGGAAGGAAATCTGGAAGCAACATCAGAACGTCACCATATCTGGGTCATATCTGAAACTATATCTAGAAGGAAATCTGGAAGCAGCATCAGAACGTCACCATATCTGGGTCATATCTGAAACTATATCTAGAAGGATATCTGGAAGCAGCATCAGAACGTCACCATATCCTGGTCATATCTGCAACTATATCTAGAAGGAAATCTGGAAGCAGCATCAGAACGTCACCAAATCTGGTTTACATCTGAAACTATATCTAGAAGGATATCTGGAAGCAGCATCAGAACGTCACCATATCTGGTTTACATCTGAAACTATATCTAGAAGGATATCTGGAAGCAGCATCAGAACGTCACCATATCTGGGTCATATCTGAAACTATATCTAGAAGGATATCTGGAAGCAGTATCAGAACGTCACCATATCTGGTTTACATCTGAAACTATATCTAGAAGGATATCTGGAAGCAGCATCAGAACGTCACCATATCTGGTTTACATCTGAAACTATATCTCGAAGGAACTCTGGAAGCAGCATCAGAACGTCACCATCTCTGGGTCATATCTGAAACTATATCTAGAAGGATATCTGGAAGCAGTATCAGAACGTCACCATATCTGGGTCATATCTGAAACTATATCTAGAAGGATATCTGGAAGCAGCATCAGAACGTCGCCATATCTGGGTCATATCTGAAACTATATCTAGAAGGAAATCTGGAAGCAGCATCATAACGTTGCCATATCTGGGTCATATCTAAAACTATATCTAGAAAGAATTGTGATAGTTGATAGTTGATAGTAATCATTTTTGTATTGATCTTTTCCTGAAAAGGCAAAACATAATTGTATGCAAAATCATGATGCATGAACTGTATGTCTTCAAAATCAATGAGATTCGTGTAGTATGATGCATACGCATGCTATAATGTATGAAGATGTGATGTTTATGAATGTATTTTTGTCTAAGAAAATAAATCCTTGACGGGTGCCAGGAAATCACTCCTGGGCTGATGTTGAAGAATAGCTTTTGCTTCCGCTGGGGATGATAGTTGCAAGTATACCGGTAGGAGAAGATAACTCCGTGGGGGAATAAACTTGGCAAATGACGGATTCTGCGGGGAGAAAAGATACTCTAGTGACCATGCTGAGAAGCAATACTCTGTGGGAAGAGGGATGCCTTGCTGAGTGTTGAAAATAGTTTGCTGAGGATAGGAAGACTTTGTCGACGACGCTTTTTCCGTGGCTTTTGGCTGAGGATAACCCAGTTATATCCTGTTAAGGAAATAACTCTTTAAGTCAAGCCGGACGACGTGTTCGTGCTCTGCGGGGGTAAGCTTCCAGAATCTACTGGGGATACGCTTACTGCTTGAGGAGATGAATTCCAACTTTCCTGGGGAATCTGGATTGGATTCTCCTGGGGAAGTATCGAACTGTATTGGTTATGTTTTTCAACGGAACCTGCCCTGATACCTTGGAGGATAGAACAATCAGATTGCTTAGACCACTCTTTATTGCCCTTGTTTCTATGGGGGAGGCACTTGTGGGGTGCTGATAGTTGTTGATGGACAAACCTTCTTCTGGTAGACAGATGGCGGGATGACAGGACATAGTCGTACGCTTTGATCCCTAACTTTTGCCTGGACCGCCCTTTCGGGTTTTCAGTCCACCGGGATACCCATTTTTTCCCAAGCCGCCTTTTCAGGTTTTCGACTTGCCGGGTGTACAGATTTTTCATTTCATCCCTCATTTTGCCCGAACCCTTTGGGTTCGCCGGGAAGCCCTTATTTTTGCCTAGGTGTGTCAACCTAGCGGGTCTTTGATTATGCGTAGTATTTTTCCGACTATGTCCACGCTCTTAGAATGCAGGGAGTTGCCCCTGGCTGCTTGTGTTGTCATATTACCAGAAGGTGTCTGATCGTGCAAGATTCGTTGCTGGAGTGCCCCAAGTGACTTAGGCAGAGATTTGCCCCAGGCTGTTTGGCCTTTGCGAGATTCTCCGAATCTTGATTGGACTGCCCCAGATAATGGACCATGATCATGTCTGCCCCTGGATTGGAAGTACTTCTGTTCATTAGGCATTCCTCTTGCGAATTTCCCTGCTGCTCAAACAAAAAGTCATATGCGAACAAAGTTATGTTAAAAATGCAAAGCTTATGTCTGTCTTGAAGATTTTAAAAATGCATTCTTTTTCATAAAACAAGTGAATGTTTGTAAAACGTGATGTCAACTCCGTATTTACCGTAAGCCTTAAGGAGTCAGGATACCTTTCGTAACAGTATGCTTTCGGACTAACCCATGCTTCAGCTAGGACTTTTAAGGGTTATAACGTGGCCTGGTTCACGGTTTAAGAAACAAAGGATAAAGGCTCAAATTTTATTTGTACCCACCCGCTCTTCGTGATGTTCTCCAAACCTAAACCCAACTGATCTTGCGTTAGACCTTTTTTGAGTTTTTGTCCTGATGTTCCAATGATGGTTCAGATATTGATGATTTATTCTGAATAGGCAGTCATTTTTTGCTTTGGTTGAGGGTTTGTAAGACCTCTTTCTTGATCCTTGTTATCCCTTTTTTTTGCCTGAACTGTTTCCTTTTCGGAATTACAGTCAGTGGGATGCCCCAGCTTCGTAAGTCCCCTTCGTAGGTTTTGACTTTATTGGGCTTTTCATTTATGATTTTTGATAATGACTGCCTGTCCTTGTGATTTATTCAGAACCATCACTGTCTTTTGTTTTGTAAGGACTCCTTTGGTGCCATTTATTATGCACTTGGATCGACTGAGAGAACTACCCTGCCCCAGGTTATGATTAAGGGTTTCAATTTTCGAAAATAAAACTCCTACTTCTTTGGCTCAGATGGGTTGACGAGGGATTATCTTCCTTATAACTCCAGTGTTTAGGATTTGAAACAATGCCTGTACCTCATCAGCGGGTCCTGTTCAAAAGCATACTGTACATTGTGGTATCATTTTCGTCATCCTCCCTCAAGAGGCTCAGAATTATTAACCAAGAGTTGATCATCAGAAAAAATATGAAAAGAATTTTGAATATAATGAAGACAATTGTATTAATTCCCAAAACAGACATATGCGATGCATTAATAGAATAAAAGAGTTTGCTATGACATTAATTGTTTGTATAAGCAAAGAAAAATACAACTCAAAAATTCAAATAAACAAAAGGCTTCAATGATTGGGTAACGGAGCAGTGATTATGTTCGGAGTCTCAGGCACTTCAAACTGAATCTCCCCGGCGTCGATCATGTCTTGAATTTTGTTCTTGAGAGGCCAGCAGTTGTCCGTAGTATGCCTCGGGCTATCAGAATGATATGCGCACCTATCGTTGGGATGATAGTTAGGAGCCGAAGTGTTCGGATTCCGGAGAGGAGCCCTTAAGGTGATCAGCCCTGCCTTCAACATTTGTTGTAGTTCTTGATCCAGCGACATGTTGAGTTTGGTATACTGTCGTTTCTCCTTGCGTTGCTGCCCCTGTCCTTGTTGAGCAGGTCCGGGATTAGAGATCTGGATTGCCCCTACCTCATGACGGCTCTTTTTACCGTGCACAGCATTGGATTCTTTCTTTCCATGATGAGGTTTTTTATCAGAAGGTGCAGCCTCTTGAATTTTCCCAGACCGGATACCAGCTTCTATTCGCTCTCCAGTCAAGATAAGATCTGTGAATCCAGCAGACGAATTCCCAATTAGGTGGTTGTAGAATGGACCAGACAGGGTCCCCAAGAACATATCGACAAGTTCCCGATCAGTCAGAGGTGGTTGTACCCTTCCAGCAAGATCCCTCCATTTCTGCGCATATTCTTTAAAACCTTCACTTGATCCTAACGACATTCCCTGGAGTTGGGTACGCGTAGGAGCAAGGTCGGCATTATATTGATACTGCTTGTAGAAAGCAGTAGCCAACTCCTCCCAGTTACGAACCTTGGTCCCATCCAGCTGATAGAACCATTCGAGATGAGTCCCTGAAAGACTCTCCTGGAAGAAGTGGATCCATAAATTCTTATCCGCAGAGTACGGCTGGATTTTCCGAACATAGGACCTGAGATGTAACTTGGGACAAGACGCCCCGTCATACTTGGTAAAGGATGGTGCTTTGAACTTCCGAGGAATAATCACACCAGTTGACAAACCCAGATCTCCAAAATCCAGCCCAGGTACCTGTTGGATCTCCATAGCATTCAGCCTATCCTCCAACTGTTTGTACTTGTCTTCGGCAGGGGGATATTGTTCGTCGTTGAAATCTGTCTCGTTGTCGGAGACCACTGGACTGGGAATCCTTTCCTCTTGATGACTGCTTTTCCCCACAGATGGGGTTGTCCTCTCAGTTTCAATCTGTGGTGCATTCCCAGATCTGCGTCTAGGGCTGAACAAAACAGTCCTCCTCTTCTTCTTTTCTTTCTTCAAGAGCAGAGCCTTCAGATCTTGTTGCCCCTGGGTCAGGTTCATGATCAACCCTTGGAACTGGGCGTTCTGAGCCTGGAGGGCCTTGATAGACTGCTCAGCTGATGATTCAGGATTCATGACGATCGGCTGAAATAAGCAGCGAAGAAGGGTAAGCAACCTGTCAAAGGGATACCTGCAATGCAATGAGATGTATGACATGCATGTAATGTTTTCAAGGACCTCACGGGATAAACAAGAAAATTTGTTAGAATTGAGAACCGGGAACTTGATTGAAGAAACTTCATGTTGTTGAGAATTCTTCTTCAAGGGTCAAAGGCTCACCATATCCAGTGGGTCATAGCCCCTGACAACCTTAGCTAGAGGAAAATAAATCCTCTTTGCCCCTTGCTAGATGTTTGATTTATCATGACCTGCATCACAAGCCCTTGAGATCCTTGAAATGGGTTAGAATGTATGCAATGGTATGATGTCATGCTATGCATGGGGTGATGTAGGTAAACCCTGTTATGAGTCCCAATTAAGGACTATAAACAGACCCTGCAAGAAATTCAGTATACTTTGTTATGAATCCCAATTAAGGGCTATAAACAAAACCTGCAAGAGATCTAGTAAACCCTGTTATGAGTCGCAGTTAAGGACTATAAACAAAACCTGCAAGAAATTTGGTAAACCTTGTCATGAGTCCTAGTTAAGGACTATAAACAAAACCTGCAAGACTTAGTAACCCTGTTATGAGTCCCAATTAAGGACTATAAACAAGACCTGCAAATAGTTCATGTGTCAGATAACAAACATGCAAGTAGTCAAATACGAAGGCACACAAGTCACACAAGAGAGAGCCCTTAGAGTTTAGGCCAGCATGAGGTCTGGGTATTACCCTCTTGAAGTTGGTGGGTTCAACCTGTCCTATTAGAAGTAACCGGGTTCTAAGGTTCCCAATATCACGGGATTGCTTTCATTGTTCATCGTTTCGATTTAGCCACTGAACTGGCGACCGAAATATTCCAGGAAAGCAACCCTCAATTGAGCGTAGTATCGAGTATCAACCAACCTCGGACTGCACCAAAGTCAGTTATCTCACTACCCTAAAGAGGCCAAGATAGTTCAATTAAGGTTCCTAAGGTCTGTTGATGCTTCACGACACCACGCGGAGGCCCCGTACTCTCCTTGACTGAACTCAAGGGTTACCGGTACACACCAAAGTGCCACATCAACGTAGCAGACTATTTCAACCATGTCGGTATACCCCGCACAGTTCCCTCACAGCCTTGTTGCTACTTTCTAAGAAGGTATCCCCAGATCCGGGTTAGGATCTATAGAACTCCCAAGCAACCCACAATTTAAAGCACACAAGGAAAACAATTGAAAACATAGTTATGAACTAGCCCTAAGGTACACCCCACTTTAAGTTTTATCCCCAGCAGAGTCGCCAGTTCTGTGATCGGTGGATCTGGAACTGACTGTTTAAAGCTGGATCGCATATGTCGCGGAAGCAAGAGTCGCCACCGTCTTTTATTTTCTCCAACATGGAAAGGACAAAAGCACAGAAAAATTCCTTAAAGAGATTGCTCTCGGTTCGGGAGGTAGGTTATAGAAAGGGAAGGTGTTAGCACCCTTTCTACCCATGGTTATCCATGGGCTCTTAGATACTTGCTCAATGTGTTTTCAAATTTGTTTGTTTGCTTTTCAATGTGGGTTTTAAAAAAGTTTCTTTGAAAGTTTCAGATCGACTCTTGTGTCAGAGTGTTTGAAAAATTGCTTTGAAAGCTTTTGAAAAGTGTCGGTGTGAAAAGATTTTTATTTGTTTTTGAAGAGAGCAAGTATCTACGAGAACCTACCTACCCTAAGGAATTCGTCTGTGTAAATGTCCTTTAAAGTAGTGCCATCCCACCATTGAGAGGTAGGTAGCACCACCATTGGAGGTGTTCGGGTCAATTCGATTTTTAGGGACATGGTGATCACCAGAGCAATGGGAAGACACCTTAGAAGCTACCCTCATGCCAGGTTCCCGGATCATGAGGACTTACTAAGACATCCTCTACTCGACGATCACCTTTCGAAGGGCAAGGCAACAGTGAGGCGTACCCTAGGGGTGGTGTGTGCGATTCGTGTGTCGTTTTCATTTGCATTTGTCTTGTCATGTTTGGTGTTCTACTCTTGATTTTATTATGGCCATACATTCTTTCATGCTTGATTTAACAGTTAAAATATTTGCGGGAAAAGTAAATCTAAAGCTATTACAAATGGCGCGGGTCCACATCGCCAAAATTAAACCGGACCCGATTTGACGGAAAGATAAATAAAGCAATTAAAAGTGCGAAAAGTAAATGTAACAACGCTTTGGGGGAGATACATGATTAATTAAGCGAAATAAAATAAATGTGCGAAGTTAAATAAAATTAAGAACATGGGCGTTGGACCCTTTTGCAAAATTAAATTAAAATCAATGAGGGATTAAAATTTAAAATTAAAACAAAATGTTTTTGGTATTTTTTAGTGTTTTTAGGAATTTGATAAAAAGAAAGAGTTAATTAAAATTAAACTAGAAGGCAAACCCTAATTCTAATAACTTTTAAATTTATTATGAAAATATTAAATTGAAACCTAAATTAAACCTAATTTTTATGCACAATTAATTATGAAAATAAATAAATAAATAATATGGTAAAAAAGGAAAACATTAAAAAGGGATAAAAATTAATTAAACCTAATTCTATATTTTTTTTGTATTTTTTTATAAAAAAAGAATTAATGTTGCAACCCTAATTTAAACTAAATTTATTTACATGCTAATTTATTTACAAGAAAATATCAAAATAAATAATCATTATATTTTATCTTTTTCTGAGTTTTTATGTATTTTTGTATTTTGTAAACATAATTAATTAAATTAGAATAATAAAGAAAAAAATAATAGCAATTGAAAATAAAATAAAAAAAATAGAGAAGGCAAACCAGGGGGGGTTTAATCCCAAATTAGGAGGTATGATCCAAGAAACTGGCCCAATAAGCTTGAAATCTGTTTGACTTTTCCAGGCCACATATGGGACTTTTGACTAAGGCTTATGGTGTTCAGCAACCTTGAGCCTTTGATCTGGAAATGCTAGACGCGTGGCTGGCTTGATGGTGATGAAATATGGTGTGCCTTAACGCTAGCGTTGCATGGGAATTTACATTGAAAAATAATATTGGAAATTATACAGACCTGGGACTCGAACCCAGGTCTTGGATGTTGAAGCAATAAGCGTATGCCAGCTGAGCCATTGAACGCGTTTGATTAGTAAATAAACAATGAATATTATAAAAGAAAAGCAAGTGGTTAGTGGTGTAACGCGCGAAATTTCAAACCGGCGTATCATTCGTTGACAGCACATCATCTTCTTCCTCACCCCTGTAAAACAAAACACAAAGGCAACGTTTTTTCACGCGTTTCATTAGGTGGGCTATTGGAAAATAGCGAATAGCTCTCAAGCGCTCATAAATTGAGCGCGAGGGTTGATTCTTCTTCGTCTCCATGTGCTGAGTCTAATGGTCATGGTTTTGAGGCTTAATTTTTCCTCTTTGCAAAAGCCCTAAATTCAAGCTCTGAAAACCCTAGAAAATAAACATGGTAAAATCGTGTGTATAGCACAAAAATACAATTAAACGCATTGGTCAGTATCAGAACATCATAAGGAATACAAATCCATGATTAGAATGCCATGAGAATGCCTAAAATTAAAAACATGATTGTGACTTTTTCTCTGTACAAGAGAGGTTCTTATTACCAATTCTTGAAGTTTGAGTTGATGTTTTGGATTGGAATGTGATCAGGGCAACCTTGGCAAGCTATTGGAATAAAAATTAAGGCTCGAATCCTCCTCTAACCACGTTTTCAGAATTGAGTTTTTAAGTGAAAATTCCAAGTTTGTGTATTGGTCTCTAGCGCAGCTTTCAGTGTCTATGCATTAGGTTTAGGTTTCTGATTATGTAGTGAAGGCATTAGGTCAACAAAATTGGCCAAAATCTCTTTCATTCATTGATTGAATATTTGATTTTCTTAAAGATCTTTTCATATCTTTTCCATGTGTATTTTGCTCTCAATCATGCCAATCAGTCCAATTCTTTCCACATTTAACTAAGCACGAAATATTGAGTCCAAAACATGCATAAAAAGATTGGTTAGGTCATGTTAGATATTTTTCATATATTTAATTGATTTAATTGAATTAATATAAATAAAAATCCAAATAAATAAATAAAAAATGAGAAAATACTTCCCTTTGGGCCAAGTGGTCGTGTATATGCTTGGAATGATGAATCATGGAAGAAAAATGGGCCCATTAGCAATTTTAGGTCATTTGGATCAAAGTTGACTTTTCAAAATATCCAAAAATTTCCCAACTTCCACAAGGCATAACTTGCTCAATTTTTAAGCTTTTCTCATGTTCTTGGACATTTTGGAAAGAACTTTGAGTCCTCTAACCAATGCCTTTGGTCCCATGTCATTTTGATTTACCAATCTCAAGTTATGGCCTTTGACTTAAAGTCTCTTTTTGTTGACTTTTGAAAATGACCTATAATGTTGAAATTGATAACTTTTTGTGAGAGCATTTCTTGGACATGAAGTATGAAGATGAGTTGTAGTAAATGTCTTTCTCTTCAAAATGAGCTTTGGATGGGATTTTTCTGATGATCCATGTGAAAGTTATGCCCTGGTCAATTTCAGTTGACTTTTTCAACTGTCCAAATATAGTAACTTTTGCATCTTGATGATTTTCTGAGCCAAATTTTGAGAATCATGATCAAGCATTGATCAAATGATGTTTGTGGCTTCAAAATGATATGTTGACCAAAAATTTGAACTTTTGACTGCCAAATGACCATTTTGCCCCTACAGTTGACTGTAGTGCAATTTAGGGTTTTGACTGTGCAATTTTGAGCTGAATGCCTTGAAACTTGATATGAGGATGCTTGAACATATTTGTAGGCATATGAGACTTGATTGGGCCTTTGAAAACTTCATTTCTTTGATCAGAACACAAACCCTAGTTTTGACTGTATAGGAGGCCTTTGCACTGTGCCACCCTTGGGGAATTTTGTGACTTGACTTGGCAATTTCTTGAAGAATATGGGAGGGCAAATTTTGGGGTGCAACACTTGTATATAATTGCTAGTAAGTAGGAGTATATGACAAGATTAATCAAATTAATCGTAGATCACTAACCTCAAGATAATATAAGTGAAAAAAACACACTTCTCACACTTGCACCCTTAGGGTATTCCTCACTCGGTTGCCTCGGAAATGGTCATGTCCCTCGAACGTAGGGATATATTAGCAAACACCCTCGGTATAAAAGTCATCATAAAATATCATGGTCCCTAAACATCCCTCGACTTGCCTTTCGGTAAATGATCTTGTCCCGCGATGTTGCCTACATGATGACAATCCCTTCGAATGCTAAGATATCCATACATGTTGCCTTCGATGACCATAGCGTCTCTTTCGATAGTCCCTCAACATCCAACGATAAGGCTACCTACTCATTAATAGTAGGATAGCATTATCTAAAAGATAGGAGGAAAAAAACATCATTTTTCGAGTAAGTAGATAACTGTTAGGTACTTGCTCAAGAATAACTTTTTCACACTTACACACTTTTCAAAATCCTTTAAAAAACGATTTATCACACTCTTGAGGACTGATACAAGAGTTACCATAAAGCAAACAAAAACTTTCCAAACACACAAACACAAACAGGTTTCAAAAATGAGAAAGTACCTAAGAGCCCGTGGAAAACCACAGATGGAAAGGGTGCTAATACCTTCCCTTTCCATAATCTACCCCCTTACTCAAAAAATCTCGAAAAAGGTCTTTTTCTGTTCTTTTCACCCTTTCCTTTGTTGGATAAAAGAAAAGTCGGTGGTGAATCTTACTTACCGCGACATTTGCAAAACAAAAATTGCAAACCAATATTAACAGTCGGTTCTGCCACTGTATCACAGAACCGGCGACTCTGCCGGGGAGTATTATAAAGTGGGGTTTACTTAGGGTCTAGGTCATTTTTCTTCTTTATCTGTTTGTTTGCTTTACTTTTAAAGGTATTGTTTGGGTTATTACGGATCCTAGACCTGGCTCTGGGGAAACCTTTTAGGTAAGTAGCAATATATCAAGGAAATTATGTGGAGTATACTGACACGGTTGAAGCGATGGCTACATTGATGCGACACTTTGGTTGGTACCGGTAGCCCTTGAGTTAATCAAAGAGAATACGGGGCCACTGCATGGTGTCATGAAGCGTCAACTGACCTTAGAACCTTTAATTGAACAACTTGGCCATTAGGAAGTAGTGAGATGGCCGTCTTTGGTGTATTCCCAAAGTCGACAGATACTCGATGCTACACTCATTGAGACTTGACTCCTGAGTTTTGTTTAGGTGCGAGTCAGTCGCTTATCGAACGAAGCTTGTGGGAAAGGTCAGTGATATTGAGATCCCTAGGATAGGTTGAACCAATCCAACTTCAAGAAGGTACTACCTTAAAACCCATGCAATTCTTAAACTTAAGGTCTTTTGTGTTATTTGCTTGCTATATATGTGATTTCTTAGCATAATCATACACATCATAACATCATGCCACAATATTTCCTTAACCATTTCGAGGATCTCAAGGGTTTGTGATGCAGGTTATGGTAAATCAGACGTCTAGTAAGGGGGAAATGGGATTTATTTTCCTCTAGCCAATGTCGTCAGAAGATCAAAACTCAACAATTTGAGTCAGGGGCTATGACCCACTTGATATGGTGAGTTTGACTCTCGTAGAAGGACACTACATGATACAAAGTTCTTCAATCAAAGCTGCAAAATTTAGCTTCTGAAATTTTCTTGTTTACCCCACTGAATCCTTGAAAATATTGCATACATATATCATACATATCATTGCATGAGCAGGTTTCAAAGCAGGTTTCTCATCCTCTTCGTTGTTTATTTCAGCAATGGCTCTAGAAAAAATAGTGAAGGATCTACAGACTCGGAATGCCCAGTTTTAACAGATGATCATGGCTCTGACCAAGGGGAAAGAAGAACTGAAAGCCCTGATTGTTAAAGAAAGGAAGAAGCCGAAGAAGCCAACTGGGTTAGTGAATATTGGGAAGAAGGATCAGAGGACCAGTGCAGCGAGCCTCTGAACTGATAACTTCATCAAAAGAAGGAAATAATCAAGAGGAGGAAACAAGAGAGGGAGACTCCAATCCAAAAGAATCCAATGATGAATCTGACTATGATGAGGAGCAGTATCCTTCTGTTGATGAAAAATACAAACAACTAGAGGATCGTCTCAATGCTATGGAGGTTCAGCAGATACCTGGCTTGGACTTTGAAGAATTAGGCATGGTTTCTGGCGTGATCATCCCACCAAAATTCAAGGTCTCCACATTCTCTAAGTATGACAGTGTCTCCTGCCCTAAGTTGCACTAAGGTCCTATATCAGGAAGATCCAGCCTTACACTGCTGACCAGAAGTTATGGGTCCATTTCTTCCAAGAAAGTTTACCTGGCACACAACTGGAGTGGTTCTACCAGCTAGAAAGAACGGACATTCATACCTAGGAAGACTTGGCTGCTGCTTTCTACAAGTAGTACCAATACAATGTTGACCTCGCTCCAACCCGTACATAACTTCAAAGCATGTCTATGGGTTCTAGCGAAGGCTTCAAAGAATATGCCCAGAAATGAAAGGATCTAGTTGGCAGGGTACAACCTCCTCTGAATGATCGGGAAATGGTAGTTATGTTCATGGGCACTCTGACAGGCCCATTCTTTAATCTGCTGATTGGGAGTTCCTCATCTGGATTCACAAAGATGGTTCTGACTGGAGAAAGGATCGAAAGTGGTATCAAGAATGGGAAGATCCCTATGGCTACATCTTCTAATACTGAGAAGAATCCATTTGCTAGTAAGAGGGAAGCCAATGTTGTGTATGGCCAGAAGGGTCATAATAAGGCAGACGACCACAATCAATCTGCGGGGGCAATACTGGTCTCTAATCCTACGCCTATGCAACGACACCAATAGGGGAACCAGCATAAAGAGGCCATACCTAAGATACAATTCACCAGAATCAACATGTCACTAGCTCAAGAGTTATAAAACATGTTGAAAGCAGGATTGATTACGTTAAAGGCTCCTCTGCGAAATCCCAATACTTCTGCTCCTAGTTACCACACCGATGAAAGGTGTGCATACCATTCTGATAGTCCTGGACATGATACAAATGGTTGTTGGGCTCTGAAGAACAAAATTCAGGATATGGTTGATGCCAAGGAGATCGAATTCGACCCTCCAGAGACTCACAAAGTGGTCACTTCTCCTAGGCCAAATCATTGAGAGCGTCCAGTTCATTTTTTTATTTTTCATTTGTAATTTCATTTGTTGTTCAAACAATTACTGTTATGTCGAACTTTGGTTTTCCCATTAATGCATCACATATGTTTATCTTGAATGATTTCATTGTCATTTTATTTAAACTGTTTTCTTGCTTCCTTTACGTGATATTTGACTCTCGATTAAAAAGCTATAAGCCTATAGAGGGAGGATGACGAAAACGATACCACAATCTCACACAGTGTGCTTTTGAACAGACCTTGCTGCGATGTACATGCGTTGTTTCAAATCCCAAATAGTGGAGTTATAAGGAAGATAGTCCCTAGTCAACCCCTTTGAGCCAAAGAAGTAGGAGTTTTTCTTTTCACACAAATTCAAACCCTTAATCATAACCTGGGGCAAAGTAGTTTCTCAGTCAATTCAGACGCGCATTTAGTTGCAATCTTCCACTTCGTACATAATGAATGGCATCGAAGACGTCCTTCCAAATCAAAAGACGATGATAGGTTCCGTGTAATCATCAAAATAAGCAGTCATTATCTCTCAAAATAAAATCCCATTAAGTCAAAACCTATGAAGGAGACTTAAGAAAAATTGGGGCACCCCACTGACTGTAATCACAGAAGAAACAGTTCAGGAAAAAGACAGGGATAGCAAAATCACAAAAAAAGTGGTCCTACAAATCCTCAAAAAAAAAGGTTACAAAAATGACTGTCTTCTCAAACAAACATTCAATCTCTAAACAATCACCGGAATATCAAGGACATTCCAAAACTCAACTAGGATTCAAAATGCACAATTAACTGAGCATAGGACTGAAGAACATCACGAAGAACAGGTGGGTACAAATAAATTTTGAGCCTTTATCCTTTGTTTCTTAAACCTTGAACTAGGCCACGATATAACCCTTGAAAGTCCTAGCTGAAGCATGGGTTAGTTCGAAAGCATACTGATACAAAAGGTATCCTGACTCCTGTAGGACTTGCTATAAATCCTGAGTTGATATCACCCTCTTGCAAAATTTGTTTTACTGAAAAAATGAATTTTCAAAAACTTCAAGACAAGCATAAACCTTGCATTATTTGAATATTGTTGTTTGCATATAGTTATCTGTTCGACAACAGAGAAATTCACATGATGAATATCTAGTGAATAAAAACTTTCTCAATGGAAAGGTTCACCTCAAGTGGAAAAACACTTCCGACCAAGGGGCACGGTATGATCATTGTCCCTCATCTGGGGCAGTCAAGTCAAGATTCAAGGAATCTCTCAAAAATGCCAAATAGCCAGGGGCAGATCTCCATCTGAATCACTTGGGGGCATTAGACATGAATTCCAACAACGAATCACGTACAATCAAGCAAAATCAATGTTACCCAACAGATTTCTTCTCAAAAACAATTAAACAGGAATTCCCAATGGAAACATTCTAAATAAACCAAGTCCTCTTCTAGAAACAGTTCAGGCACGATCCAGAGACGGATGTCATCCTGATACTTATTCATATTCTCTTCAAGTACAATTCAAATACGATCCAGAGACGGATGTCATTCTGACACTCATTTAACACATGTTTCAAATACAGTTTAGATACGATCCAGAGATGAATGTCATTCTGACACTCATTCAACACATGTTTCAAGTACAGTTCATATACGATCCAGAGACGGATGTCATTCAGACACTCATTCAACACATGTTTCAAGTATAGTTCAGATACGATCGAGAGACGGGTGTCATTCTGACACTCATTCAACATATGTTTCAAATACAGTTCAGGTACGATCCAGAGATGGGTGTCATTGTGACACTCATTCAACACATGTTTCAAATACAGTTCAGATATGATCCAGAGACGGATATAATTTTGACACTCATTCAACATATGTTTCAAGTACAGTTCAGATATCATCCAGAGACGGATGTCATTCTGACACTCATTTAACACATGTTTCAAGTACAATTCAGATACGATCCAAAGACAGATGTCACTCGGACACTCATTCAACACATGTTTCAAGTACAGTTCAGCTACGATTCAGAGACGAATGTCATTCTGACACTCATTCAACACATGTTTCAAGTATAGTTCAAAAACAATCCAAAGACGGATGTCATTCTGACACTCATTCAATACATGTTTAAGTACAATCACGACATAGATCCATCCATAAAATCTCTGCAGGTACTTTCTCCCGCAGGTACATGGGCAGAAACATCCTGATGCAAAGTCATCATCATATCCTCAACATACATCCTAGTGACGTTTATGTTCCCCACAGAGCAGAAACAACCAGAGTTTTGATCCCTCCTCCCCAAGCAGGAATTACTTCCTCCAGTCAAGAGCTGAAACCTATGTTCCCCAACCGATCTTCTTAATTTCAAACAGTTCATAACCTCTTCCCGAGTAGAGTTTATTTCTCTAATTGCAGAAGTTCAGGCCCCAACATAGTTTATTTCTCTACAACGGTTAAATCTTCCAACAAGCATATCCCTCCATAGAGTTATTATAAAGCAGAGTCAATCCCCGGCAGAACATCCTCAAACAGGAAATGGAAATCCCTGGAAAATTATACCCATTCATCATCCCCAGCAGAAACGAAGTATTCAGCTTCCCAATACTCTTCAGCAGCAGTCTGGGATTTACTTTCCCAGACTACGAAATATCGCAATACCATCCCATATTCATACATTATGGCATGCACATACACATCGCATTCAACATAATCTCATTTATTTTGATAACATCACCATAATGAATTTCATACATCATGGCATTGCATACAACTAACTCTTTACCTTTTTCAGGGAAAAGATCAAATCAACAAAAACCACTGACTACGTAGGTGACCTGGTAGTCTTCTCAAAAGCTACGTCTGATGTAAGGCTATTTCAGCAATTTCCTCAGAAAAATGTCCTCACAAGACCTTCTCTGGTTCAGTCAGATCGGCACTAAGATCTCTCTGATTCCTATTCTAGTTGAAGATATTCCAAGGCTTTTGTCTGGTTCAGTTAAATCGATCCTAAGAATTTTCTGATTCTTATCCAGTCAAAGTTAATTCAAGACCTTCTCTGGTTCAGTCAGATCGACACTAAGATATCTCTGATTCTTATTCCAGTTGAAGATATTCCAAGACTTTCATCTGGTTCAGTTAAATCGAACCTAAGATTTTTTCTGATTCCTATCCAGTCAAAGTTAATCCAAGACCTCATATGGCTCAGTCAGATCGATACTAAAATCTCTCTGATTCTTATTCCAGTTGAAGATATTCCAAGACCTTCTTCTGGTCCAGTTAAATCGATCCTAAGATTTTTTATGCTTCTTATCCAGTCAAAGTTAATCCAAAACCTTCTCTGGTTCAGTCAGATCGACGCTAAGATCTCTCTGATTCTTATTCCGATTGAAGATATTCCAAGACTTTTGTCTGGTTCAGTTAAATCGATCCTAAGATTTTTATGATTCTTATCCAGTCAAAGTTAAACCAAGACCTCTGCTGGCTCAGTTTGAATCGACCATTGATTTGTTACTGATTCCTTTCTGGTAGACCTTTACTGGTTCAGTTAAATTGACGCTAAGATTTTTCTGATTCTTATCCAGTCAAAGATTAATCAAGATCTTCGTTGGTTCAGTTCGAATCGACCATGGATTTGTTATTGATTCTTAACTGTTTAATCTCATTTCCCCAATAAGTCATTGTGAAGCCTGGAATATGACAAGATAGCAGTCAACCTTCTCACCCTCAACAAGTGACTGGGAAGCCTAGATCCGGACCAAATAGCAGTCACTTCTGTCTCTTCAGTCAAGAGATGACTCCCCAGTAGAGTAATGGAAAACTGAAGCTCCTAAGCTCTATTTCCCAAGACAGAGACAAACATTCCCCAGTGGACTCCTCCTCGGATAGTAGGAACAGAGATTCCCACAAAGAGAATTCTTACGAAGTCAGCATCTACTTGGGATGACATCTTTAAGCCCATCTCCGACGACTCTCCGTCATACTCCCTGGATGGAATCTTTAAGCCCATCTCTGACACTCTTCCGTCATCTTCTCCAAATGGAATTTGTAAGCCCATTCTTGATATTTTTCACCAGCAGTCTCACTTTGGGCGAGTGCAAATTTCTGGGCACTCTAGTGTTCAATCATCTTCCACCTTCAGATCACGAAAGGCGAACAAGCCAATCTACATCTTCAGGTTTAAGAAGACTGAACTGGGGAAGTTGTTGTATCCCAAAATTTTCCCTCCTATTTTCACACAAGACATACTCTTAGAGGTTCTCAATTGCTCAAGGTTGACCAAGAATTGACCAGACAATTCTCTTCCTAAGGCAACGAACCCCCCAACTAGGGTTTCCATTTTCATCAAGATGGTTGAACTACAATTATCTCAAATGCTTTCCATGGTCCTAAAATGTCTTCAAGATCATCCATGCCAAGTTTCATGCCTTGCTCAACAAGTTTGCTCAGTCAAATGCTCAAATATTTAAAAATCAACTATGTTAGGTCAAAAGTCAATTGTGGCCCAAATACAGTCAAACTTCAAGATTTTTGGTCAATATCAACATTTTGAAGTATTATCCATCATTTGATCAAGGTTTGATCATGATTCCTCAAGAAATGCTCCTAACTCATCAAAAGTCAAAAATGGAAAATTAGGGTTTCTATAGGAAAAGTTAACCAAACTTTGACCAAGCATAACTTTCTCATACTTTATCAGAAATTTTCCAACCAAAGCTCATTTTGAAGAGAATCCAATTCCCTACAACTTATCTTCATCCCTCAAGTTCAAGAAATGCACCATTTGAAATATACAAGTTCATACATTACATGTCATTTTTAGAAAGTCAACAAAAGCCACTTTTTCCCAGACCTTTTACATCAAGATAACATCTTCAAATGAAAATTTTATCAAAATAGGGATTGAAGTAGACATCTTAGGATTTAAAAAAAGTACCAGATCATCATCATGAGATAAAAGTTGAGCATGTTATGGCTTTCCCAAGTTGGGAAAAGTTTGGAAATTTCAAGAAATGTGCATTGTGCAAACTTGAACTTATAAGGCAATGGCTAAACTTTTTGGACTTCAAATACTTTCATGACATTATGTAGGGCCTCTAAAATCACTTTTGCATTCCTAAGATTTTATTTTCATTTATTTTGATTTTTATTCAATTTAAAATTAAATAAATACAAGATAAATGCATAAAATGAATGGTTATTGTTTTAGACATTTGGGCTAATGTGTTGGGTCAGCTTTAGGCTCATAATTTCGTGCAAAATGTGTCCAGGTTCATGTACCATGCAAAGATGGCAAGAATCACACAAAAATGGATAGTTTTCAAATTATTGTTTTTGTCTTAAAACCATAAGTTAATGTTTTATTCTTTCCGTTCAAGTTTGTCTCCTTCACCCCCTCTCTATATACATCACATTTGAAATCTTAAAAGGAGAATACATACAGTCTAGAGGCCGGACGAAACTCCAAAATTTTTTAAAATAAGTGGCAATCGGATTTTAGATTACAGAGAGATTCAAAGACTTTGGACGTTCGCAATCGATTCTTGGGAACATTTGGAAGCTAATAGGATCATTCTCACGCATCAACGCATCCAGAATCAACATTCACATCACCACTGTTTGCTCTTCTTTTTTAAAATTTGATTTTGATCATACAAACATTATAAATGAATTTTGAGTATGCATTCATGTTTGTATGAGTATTTAGAATGTGTGTGAATGATTAATTGCTTGTTTTGACACATATATGACCAATTTCCATTGTTAGGGTTTTCTAATACAGGTAAAATTAGGACAAAAGAAGAATACCATCATGCTCACGAGATCACACCCAATTGATATATTCCTTTACATTGAATTTATGTTGCTTGGTTAAGATTTTGGAAATGTGCAGGACCTGTAGTGACAGTGTTGTCCGTAGGTAAAAGTCCTTTGGCTAAAATAACAACCCACTGGGGAAGACGATGGGGTGGCATATCAGGATTGGGTCATTCAAACCATCGCGTGCGTTTTTTATTTTTCAATATATCTGACTATTTTTTGTACATTATATTTTTGTTTGATCTATGTAAACGAATGAACATGTGGCTTAGTTGGCAAAGGAACGCGTGCGTGAGAGGGAGGACCTGGGTTCGAGTCCCAGGTCCAGCATTTTCATATTTTTCTAACAAAACTCATACAGGTTACACGCTTTGCGTCTCCAGGGGTGTACCATACATCTCTAGATACTGGCCATCAAACATTCACCAACATGGATCCAACGCGTCAGATGTGTGCAGAACACCATGTACCTCTTCAGCCTGGATGCACAGAATCCTTGACAATGGTTGTGGGTCCTGAGTTATTGGGCCCAACATTTTTTTCTTAAATAAGACCCCCTTGTTTTGTACTTAACCCCCAGGCCCATTGTTTTATTTTTAATTTTTTTTTTTTTATTTATTTTTACTTTCATTTATTTAATTAACCATAAAAAATTAGAAAAAATTACCAATATATTAGATTTTTATTTTTTTATTAAACTAATTTTGTACACATAAGTGTTTATAAGAAATACATGAAAATATAATGTGATCAGGTCATTTCAAGTATAAAAATTTATAAGGTACTATCATTATCAATTAAGAATTATATTGCAAATGAGTACTCATATTATGTATACTATACACCAAGTATGTCATGTATTTAGAGAAATAGACAAGTAAAAGAGAGAACTTACTAACAAAGTGAAAGTTAAATCGATACTACCTCACCGCATAATATGACGGAGGATGCACTTGAACTTCACAAGGAACTATCGAAAATTTTTTAATAAAATGCAATGCCATGAAGTCTTTAAAAACCCACGATCTTACCACTTTTCACTTTGACAAAGTACCCAAAATTATAACTTGTGATGAATCCAAGAAGTTCATTGATTTGATTATCATTCATTTTTATTGAACTTCCATCGTTGTCCTTTTCATGATAGTTATATTTCTCCTCCTCGAGTATCACCTATTCTAGTTGATCAATTCCTTCTTCGGTATCATTGAGTATGTATCTTAAAGATACACCTAGATCATGAAATGAAATACCTTTTCCGAGTATTCTCGGATACAACATCAAAATTAACTTACGCATCTTTTACCAATAAAACAAAACTTGTTGATGCTTTCTAGATCACATAATCCATCATCTTTCCCCATATACAATAGAATTAAAATATGTTCATATGCCTTGAACCACCATAAATGAGAACCCATATTCTCTTTATAGAGTCAAAATAATGTTCCTGCAAAACAACAAGACAAGCTATGTACCCAATCTTCATTGAGTCCTTGGGGTTAGTGAAACAATTGGTTGCATTTGGGGAATCTTACAACCATAGTGACAATTTAAATTTTCACCATCACTATCGTATACATACTCACAATTTGAGGACCTTGAACTTGACGTATGAAGAACTTTAGGCTTTTTTATTTTCTCCTTATTTGTGTCTTTATCCTTTTTCTTCTTCTTCTCACACTTTTTCTCATGCTTGTCCAAGAAAGTAATTTTTTGCTCATATTCTTCAAATTTACCCATCAATGTAATGAGATCAAGTGTTGTAAGATCATTAGCCTCCTTGATCACAGTGACCTTCGATTGTTAATTCCTAGTAAGACATCTCAAAATTTTGTTAGTAGCAATTGCATTGGAAATAGGCTTACCAAGTGCATTCAAACAATTAATGGGATTTAATAAATTTTTCTTATCATCATTATTCCATAGTGCTTCCGACTTATGTTGTGACAACGCCATTATCATTGAATTGGGTAATGGTGTCACACATACCATTTTCATATTAATTAATATGAATGTGCATACAAGCTTTCCAATAACTATATTTTTTCTTTTGAAAACAAGTTTGGGGTTGTTTTGTAATCCCTTTTTAGGTTCGTATGTCATTCTCTAATAAGAGTTTCGAAGCATGGAATTAATCGGAGCTCTGATACCACTTGTTAGACTACGACAATGTATCTATAGAGGGTGAGTAGATACCCAAATAAAAAATAACCTTTCAGTTATAGGTATTATAACTTATTTGAAAAACAATGTTGAGTGGAAGGTTTTTGGCCTAGATCAAATATAGCAGTCTAAACGAACCTAGTTATTGGAAAATCGGATATATACGAGCCATATGGAATTAACATAAAGATGAAATCAATCAACACAATAATATCTCCATTAATATTTTAATATCAAACACAACGGTTTCCTATTTCCAATGAAATCATACTAAAAACATAACTTGACAATTTATCAAACATGTGGCACGCAATCAATTTTTCATAATTTTCTTTGAGATTTGTTGATATACAAAAGCACTTACAATCAAAGAGATTATAAGCTAATCATAAAATAAATTTAAACATTAATAATCAAAGAGAAATTCTATACGAATCAATCAATCTAATAACACATTCAACAAATTGCATATAGAGAGTAAATGAAAGTTAGAGATAGAACATTGTAATTTTTCTTTGAGTTAAACAAGCTAAACAATTTGTCTAACACTTGTCGTGCAATCAAAGTTTCAGAATTTCCCTTTGTTTTATGTTGATATGAAATAGCACTTATAATCAAAAGTGATTATAAGCAACTCAACACACAATTCAAAACAAAAACAGTTTCAAAAAATTCCTACGCGTCGATAAATTACTCAACGATATTTTACAAATTAATGTATGGAGATTAAAGAAAGTAAAGAAATAAAAGATAAGATACATAATGATTTGTTTATGAAGTTCACCAATCGTCCTCGATATGGCTACATCTCCCCCAATTCCAAATTTGGAATTAGGATAATTTCTTACTTTGCAAAAGTATGGTTATAAGAGAAGTGTTCAAGAGAAATCCTACAAAACCTAATTGTTTGATGTTGATTCAACCCATTTTCTTCTTTTGATCTTCAACAAGATCAAGCACACAATATATTCAACCTATTCTCCACTTAAGCTACTTCCTTGCAAATATTTCAAACACTTCAAGGTTCCTTGTGAAGATTTCAAACACTCCAAGGTTGTTCACTTGAGAAAGTCCAATTGCAATCTATTAACACAAGATCTTCAATTCTATCAGGAACTTTAAGCTACTTCCTTGCACATATTTCAAACACTCCAAGGTTCCTTGCAAAGATTTTAAGCACTCCAAGGTTGTTCACTTGACTGCAGTTCCTTCTTCATTGTTTTGCACATAAACCCCCAAATCAACCAATTATGTTGGAGGACAAACCTGATGTTTTTCCTAGATGAAAACCCCTACAAAACTCCACCCAATACACAATTGGACACTAGCAAACCTCGTATAGATGGCACCCCAACAAAACATCGTTACAATGTAATGTCAGTGTGTATGCATAGATTGGAGGTTGGAGATGAAGAGAGGAATATGCTAATTTTATGGTTTCACCAAGTTATAAATGATGCATGAACGAGTATTTATAGTTTTTGAACTTTTAGGGAAAAAAGGAGATTTTCAGAATTAAAGAGAATTTAAAAATTGACCCAATTAAATAGTATGTTTCGACTTGAAAATTGTATGTATCGACACAGAAGTCAAATTCTAACTGCATGTATTGACCTGAAAAATGGATGTTTCGACCTAAGCAAGTAAGAGGCTACAAGCTTCAAAAATTTAGTACAAGTGTTAACCTGAAATTCATATGTGTCGACACATAAAATCAACATTTCTGCAGTTTCTTAAAAGCTTTAGTATGTATCGACCTGAAATACTTATGTGTCGATACATACAATAAAAAATGATGCAGAAAATGATTTTTCATGAATAGGGCCAATTTAAAACTTGTTTTAAATGATTCCTAATACCTCTAATACAACGAAGTGCCTTAAGACATAAGGATACCGTCCACCATAATGAAATTCTAGCCTTCCAAGTTTTGATATCATGTAAAACATCTAACAGTGAAGTTGCACTCACAAGTTTTACCAAAATTAATGTCAATCATAAAAACAGAGAATTAACAATCTCCCCCTTTGGAAAATTTTGGCTAAAACAACTAAATAACCTTACACATAACACACCATTATCATATGTTTAAGAATAAGTCAAACAAACAAATATCAGAGACACATTAGCAGAAATTAATTTATCAGAGATATGAGCAGCAAAAAAACTAGAGTATCAGCTAGTGGAAGCTACTCAATACAGTAGCCAAGAGAAAAATAAATTCTCAACATGTCAGGACATCATGTCTAATAACCCTTCACAGCAGTCCAATCCAGAACAGGGACTTCCTCTTAAAACCTGCTAAGTAACACTTCAGTGAATAAAAAATTATCCCCCTCAATAGCAACAATCAGTTAGTGGTTAGATCACACACATTACTCCCCCTTTGTATCCATAATATGACAAAGGTAAGTAACTAACCAAAAGTAACCACAAAAGCACATTAGCACATAAAGTTAAGTAGCACAAAGTGCACAAAAGTTAAACATATACTGGGCATTTAATCCTTACAAAATCATAAACCAGTAAGAACAAGTACGCGAAGCAAAACCAAAAGGAGTCACTAAAGCAATAATCACGCATCAGCATCAACCTCATTCTCTTCTCCTTCTCCATCAGCATCACCACCAGCAAATGCGACAATTTCATCACCAATAATAGCATCATTACTTTTGTCAGCATGATCTTCACCTGGGAAAATGTCACAATAGTGTCTGGAACATGAGTTCCACCAAACAATTTATAATGCAAAGATAAAGGAGATTCCCTTTTGTTAACACTATCAATATCCAATAAAGTACCAGGATGGTGGTATGATTGATGGATTTTATCGACCCAAAACAATAGAAATAATTTCTAAAAGTCCTTATAGATATATATACCTAGTCTCCTTCTCATGTTTTTAAATTGAGCTGCATCTAGAGCTTTAGTAAAAATATCAGCAAGCTAATTTTCAGTATTAACATGCTTAAGAGTTATGACTTTGTCTTCAACAAGCTCTCTAATGAAATGGTGTTTGATATCAATGTGCTTAGTTCTACTATGCTGAATAAGATTTTTGGAAATATTAATAGCACTCAAGTTGTCATAAAATGATGTCATGACATCTTGTGTGACATTATATTTAGATAATATCTATTTCATCTATTTCTTGAGTGACCTGCAGCAGTGTACTCAGCTTCAGTTGTAGATAGAGATACACAATTTTATTTCTTGCTAAACCATGAAATCAAATTGTTTCCCAAGAAGAAACATCTAGCAGAGGTGCTCTTCCTAACATCAAAACTACCAGCCTAATCAGCATCACAGTATCCCATAAGTACTGAATTTGAATCATGAGAATAAAGAATTCCATACTCACATGTACCATTCACATACTTCAGAATTCTCTTGACTTGATTGATGTGACTCACTTTGGGTTCTACTTGATATCTAGCACAAACTCCAACAGTAAAAGCTATATTTGGCCTGCTTCTTATAAGATATAGAAGACTACCAATCATGCTTCTACATAGACTTTGATCAACATTAACTCCCTTTTCAACTTTGGATAGCTTCAAGCGTGTAGGAGCAAAAGTTCTCTTATGGTTGGCATTTTCCATTCCAAATTTCTTCACAATATCCTTTGCATATTTGCTTTGACAAAGAAAAATAGAGTCTTCCATCTGCTTGACTTGTAACCCAAGAAAGAATTTTAATTCACCTACCAAACTCATCTCAAACTCAGATTGCATCTGTTTGACAAAATTTTGGACCATCTCATCTGACGTCCCTCCAAAAACAATATCATCCATATAGATCTGAGCTATAATAAGTTTTTCACCTTTCTCTTTGACAAAAAGAGTCTTGTCAATTCCATCCTTTCTATATCCATGGTTAATGAGAAACTCTATCAACCTTTCATACCAAGGTCTTGGTGCCTTCTTTAAACCATACAATTCCTTCTTTAGTTTAAACACATGATCTGGGAAAGAAGGATCAACAAATCCTTTTGGTTGTTAAACATATACTTCTTCATTTAGGTGACTATTTAAGAAAACACTCTTGACATTCATTTGAAACAATTTGAAATTTAAGACACATGCGTCTCCAAGTAATAGTCTTATAGATTCCAAAGGAGCTACATGAGCAAATGTTTCATCAAAGTCCACTCCTTCAATTTGAGTGTACCCTTGAGCAACAAGTTTGGCCTTGTTCTGGTGACAACTCCTTGTTCATATAAATTATTCTTATACACCCATTTAGTACCAATAACATTAACCCCTTCAAGTCTTGGTACCAAGTCCCAAACTTCATTTATCTTGAATTGACCAAGTTCATCATGCATAGCATGAATCCAGAATTCATCAGCCAATGCCTCTTTGACATTCTTTAATGTAAATTTTGAAACAAAGCAAGAATTTGACATTCTTTAATTCAAATTTTCAAACTTCCTATTATAAGCTCCTTAGGGTGATATTTCTGAATCCTAATAGAAGGTCATTTGTCAGCTACATCTGTTTCTTCAGGTTCAGCATTGACACTTGAGTCTGCAACATCTTCAGGAACATCATCATTCATGGGAAAAAATGTTTCTCCATCATCTGGGACACCAACTTCTTTGGTTGAGTCATCAACCACCATATTTATGGATTACATCATCACCTTAGTTCTAGAGTTGAATACTCTATGGGCTCTGCTGTTTGTAGAGTATTCCAAAAATATTCCCTCATCATTGTTAGGATCCATCTTCCTCCTCTGCTCACGATCTACCAAAATGTAGAACATACTTCCAAAGACATGGAAATATTTCACAGTTGGCTTTCTTCCTTTCCACGATTCATAAATAGTAACAGGTGTACCGGATTTTATAGTCACTCTATTATGAATATAGTAGGCAGTGTTCATGGCTTCAGCCCAAAAATGATATGAAAGTTTCTTAGTGTGAAGCATGATCATGGCACATTCTTGAATAGTCTTATTCTTGTGCTCTACCACACCATTCTCTTGAGGAGTGATAGGTGAAGACAACTCGTGACTAATCCCTTCAAAGGTGCAGATTTCATCAAACTTGATATTTTCAAATTCTTTCCCATGTTCACTTCTGATTTTGACAATACCACAGTCCTTCTCTCTTTAAATCCTTTGACACAACCCTTAAAGACTTCAAAAACTCCAGACTTCTCTTTGATGAAATTCATCTAGGTGAACCTTGAGAAATCATTAACAACAACATATGCATACCTCTTTTCTTCTAGACTTTTAACCGGCATAGGTCCTATCAAGTCCATATGAAGTAGCTCCGGAACTTTTGATATGGTCAGATGTTGTAGCTTCTTATGTGACATCCTTGTTTTCTTCCCAATTTGACATTCACCACATAATTTTCCTTCATCAATCTTCAGTTTGGGAACACCTCTAACCGATTCCTTTGACAAAATTTTATTCATACCTTTCAGATGCAAGTAACCAAGCTTTTGATGCCATAACTTAGATTAATCTTCTTGTGTCATTAAGCATGTGGAGAAACAGTTTGTTTCTTGAGGACTCCACATATGGCAATTATCTTTTGATCTGGTTCCCTTCATGACAACTTCCCCTTTCTCATTTGTAACTAGGAATTCATATTTAGTAAAGTTAACTTTGACACCTTGGTCACATAGTTAACTAATACTTATCAAATTAGCAGTTATCCCTTTAACAAATAGCACATCTATAGTCTAGCTTTCTCACACCCTTTATTTCACCTTTTGATCAATCTCCAAAAGTGACATAACTTTTGGAATGTGGTTTAATGTCCATCAAGAATTTCTTGACACCAGTATGTGTCTAGAACAACCACTATCAAAATACCAATCTTCTCTGGAAGAAGCTCTGAGTGAGGTGTGAGCTATGAGACCACAAGTGTCATTTTTGGGAAGCCCCTTAGACTTTGTTTTAGCATCAATATGTTTTCTTGTATGATGTGTAACAGGCTTGGGATAACCATGCAATTTGTAGTAGAAGGATTTTAAATGACCAAACCTTCCATAACAATGACATCTCTATTTTTGGTTCCTACCTCCATTTTTCTTCTTCTGATGTCTTTGCTGATGTTGAGACATGTGATTCAACACCTTTTGCTCTTGTTTCTTATTTGGAGGTATAAACTTCACTCCAAGCCTTTCTCCTTTATTTTCCACAACTTGATTATTATAACCAATACCTTTAACGTTTTTAGCATTCTTCCCAGTTAGAAAAATATCATCCATAACATTAGAGCCATTATTTAACATTCTTATAGATTTAATCATATTGTCAAGTTTTGAATTTAGCAATACAACCTCCTCCTTCAGATCAGATATGATGGATAAATGTTCTACTTTCTCAGCCTGTAGTTGAGCAATAGCTCTCTTTTTCTCTTCTTCCAGTTGACACACTTCTTCACTTCTGAAACACAACTCTTTGTAAGCAATAGGTTTCTCAAAATTAAGTTCCCCACCATCTGGTTAGAGTCACAAATTCCAATTAAGGCACTCACTTGCTTGGTAGATTCCTCTTCATGATCACTTTCAAAATCTTCCTCTGACAATGAAACAGACATGACTTTCTTTTGCTTCTTGAGATAAGTGGGACACTCAGCTCTTATGTGTTCAAACCCTTCACATTCATGACATTTAACTCCTCTTCCCTGGATGGATTTGTCATCAGTTCTGGATCTTCTTCCAAAGTCCTGATTTTTGTTGATGTTGAATGATTTGTTCTACACATTTGATCTTGACTTCCAGTCCATCTTCTTCATTACTTTGTCGAATTTTCTTCCATGTAACACAATAGCATCATATGTTATTTCATTTGTATCCATGTCACATTCATCTTCTAAGTCTTCAGTGTTGGAGACAAATGCAATGCTTTTCTTCTTTTCAGACCTTACACTAATCCCTAATTCAAAGGTCTGCAGAGATCCCATAAGCTCATCAACCTTCGTGTTGTTTATATCTTGGGCTTCTTCATTGACAGTCACCTTCATGTCAAACCTCTTTGGGAGAGATCTGAGAATTTTTCTCACCGGCTTAGCTTATGACATCTTCTCCCCTAAGGCACTTGAGGCATTTGCTACCTCAATAATATTCATGTGAAAGTAATGAATACTCTCATCCTCCTTCATTCTTAAATTCTCAAACTTGGTAGTTAGAAGTTGAAGTCTTGACATCTTCACCTTAGAGGTTCCTTCATGGATAGTCTTCAAAATCTCCCAAGTTTCTTTAGCAACAATACAATTCATTATCATTCTGAAGATGTTATTGTCCACTCCATAGAACAGGGCATTCAATTCTTTGGAGTTTCCCTCAGATAATTTATCATCTTCATAATTTCATTCTTCCCAGCCTTCAAAACATCAATAATCTTTCCATCCTTATCTTTAGCCATTGGTGGATCTCATCCTTTGACAACAGATTTCCAAGCCTTCATGTCCATGGATTTAATAAAAGCCACCATGCGAGCTTTCCAATAATCATAATTTGTTCAATCAAAAATAGGTGGTCTATTCACAAATCCTCCTTCCTAGTTCATTGTACCAGAAAGTATCTTCCTTGAATCTCACCCAGATACAGAGCAGGATGCCTGCTCTGATACCAATTAAAATTTTGGTATTCAGATCTCAGATATCCTAAGAGATGTTGAGACACTGATCTCTGAACAAAAACATAATGACAAGGTATATAAATTAAATAATGCAGAAAAATAAAGGAAAGCACAAAATTGTTAACCCAGTTCAGTGTATAACAACACCTACTCTGGGGGCTATCAAGCCAGGGACGAAGTCAAATAGATAGTATCGATTTGTAGACTCCCAACAAACTCTCACCAGGTTACAATATACCCATTTAATCACTATTTGTGCTTAACATATACCTAAAACTCATCTAGGTATGAGACACTTCTCAAATCCCTTTCAATCACAACAATGATTGAACAACTCTAAACACTTAGAAAATAATGTAAGTCACACTTCAAAGACACACAATCATTCAATACTTAAAATCTTAAGAATGATTGACAGAACTTATAATTCAAAATAACAGTCCTTCTCTTATATCAAGATGATATTAGAGAGGCTCACAATTAACACACACAAAATATAACAAAATACAATGTAAGTTCCACACTAAAACTAGGTTATTGACAATCTACTTAAATCACACGTCTGGACTAGATTGGGCTTCAAAACGCAACAAGGAGTTTACTAAAATTCTACATAGAAAATAGGTCTTCAATCAAGGGTTTCCTAAAATGTATCAACTTTCCTAAAATGTCTCAACATTAGAAAACTGAATAACTTGAATACCAACATAATCTCGGATTCCTCACTCTTGGTCGCCACATAAGATTACTTAATATTCACAGAATATTCAGTAATTTAAATCAACTATATCCAAACTGTAATAAATTTAATAGACCAAATGTCATATTCTTCTGGTTAGGAAATCACATTCGACATGTTGAAACTGCAAGTTGAAACATCTTATTCATCATGTTGATGCCAAGTTAGTTTTACCAAAATTAATGTCAATCACAAAAATAGTGAATTAACACATTCCTCCACTCTTGCATGCTTGAGATATTTAGCATCCTTGAACTAATTTTAACTTAATTATATCACTTGAATCAATCCTCATGCTATCTTAAAGAAACCCTAATTCCATCCTCACATCTCAAGTAACAAGCAATGAGTCCTTGAGAACACAAAGATGCGTTGAACATAATGAACTTTCAAATCATATCTTGTTCCATGATTCAAAGTCTTAGCAAACTCAATCCTCAAATCCTTGCCTTTTTCCAAAAGTCCTTTGATAAGGATGAAACTTTAATTCTCTTGCAAATGATGAAGAAAAACCTTGAGATTTTGAAGGGAACAAAACCATAATTCAACACAATATTTGATGAAGCCATGATAAATCCCTAAGTACTTGATGCTTCTTGAGAAAATATTGAAGAAAATTAACTTGTGACTTGATGATTCTTGATAAAGAATATTCTCAAGATGATTTGAATTCAACCCTTGCTTCATACATGAGTGAAATATCCAAATGAACACCTTTGAATAGGGAAAACCAAAATCTCTAGAATCTCTTGATCCCGTGCCTTAGAAACTCATGAAATGAATAATTGTAGAGAATTATTACCTAATGGAGTATGCATATGAATGAGAACCAAAAGCCCATTAGGGTTAGAAACATGAGGGTAAATTTTGGAGTACAACACTTGCCCCTATTTAATCATCTTAAACCTGAAGGTATGAAGATCAACAGCTTCTCAAACATTCAAGGTGGAAGAAGATTAAATACCACAAGAATAATAAAATTTACATTCTGGGGAGAAAAGAATGGTGAAGTGATGTTGTAAGTAGTAATATTTTGGATGGATTATGACAATATCCCAGTAGGATTTCCACAAAGGATAAGAGAAACTTGTGTTACACATTTTCAAAAGGAAAATGGAGAGATGGGATAGATTTTTAACCAAGCGTACTTGTAAAAAAACTGATAGAACTCGGCTGGGGAATAATACTTCACAGGCAAAAGGCTATGAGAAAACCTTAGCAGTAGGATAAGACGATTGTTGGAGATAAAGAACAATTTCTCAAGAAAAAGGCATTGAGAGCTCCTTAGCAAAAGGCTAGGAGAAACATGGAAAGGAAACATGACTTCTCATGCAAAAGGAAGTGATAACCCCTTGGCAAAAGGCTACGGAGATAGATGGAGAGAATGTAATAGACTTCATACAAAAAGCAACAAAGACATTGGGGATCAATAATTAACACTATTGGGCAGTAGATAAACCTTATGCAAAATTCAATAAGGAAAATATTCAAGCAAATGAGAGGATGGATCTCTCATACAAAAGATAATAAGAACTTCTTAGAAAAAGCCTAAGAAGATAACTGGAGGTAGGTGACTTCTTATGCGAAAGGCGATAAGAAAACTCTTTAGCGAAAGGCTAAAAAGATTGGTGGAAGAAAGATATGACTCCTTATGTAAAAGTCAAAGGAAATTCAATAGAAAAAGGCTAAAGAGTTAAATGGAATTTAAATATGATTGCTCATGCAAAAGGCAATGAGAGATTCCTTAGTAAAAGGCTAGGAAGACAAACTGGGGATGGATTTTACTTCTCGTATGAAAGGCACTAAGAAACTTCTTAACAAAAGGATAAGAAGACCGGTGGAAAAGTATATGATATTCTTGTGCAAAAGGAAAACAAAAGAGAGACCTCTTCTCCTGAAAAAGGCAAAGAAAACTTACAAAAGGTAAGCCAAAGAAACAAGATGTTTCCCATACAAAAGGTAGGGAGGACTTGCAAAAGGCAAGTAAAGATAACTGACAACAAAGGATAATCCCATGCAAAAGGCAGGGAGAACTTGCGAAAGGCGAGTATGAAAACTGATAGGAGATGGCATTCCTCATGAAAAAGGTAATTGTGATATGGTGGCCAGAAACGGTATGTGGTTTCCCTATTTCGTTAAGGAATTTTCTGGTTTGCGTTTTGCATTTGTGTTCGCAAAATGTCGCGGTAAGCAAGAGTCGCCACCGACTTTTATTTTATCCAACAAGGAAAGGAAAAAAGCACAAAAAAATTCCTTTTTTCGAGATATTTCTGAGTACGGGGGGTAGATTATAGAAAGGGAAGGTATTATCACCCTTTCTATCCGTAGTTATCTACGGGATCTTAGGTACTTGCTCATCATTTTCAAAATTGTTTTCTTTGTGTTTGTGGGTTTTGAAAAGTTTTTTCGTTTTAACTTCGATTTAACTCTTGCTTCTGTCTTCAAGAGTATAATGAAGTGTTTTTGAAAACTTTATTTGTAAAGGAGTGTAAGTGTGAAAATTTTGTTTGGATTGAGAAAGTACTTAAGAACTAATCTACCTACTCGAAAAAAGAATCGTTATATGCTTATTTCCTTTAGACAATGCTATCCCACTATTAGTGAGAAGGTAGCATCATCGTTGGGGTTTTGAGAGTCAATTCGAAAGGGACGTACGGTCACTAAAGCAATGTTAGGACGTTTTAGTAGTAACCCTAATGCCTTAGATCATTTATCTGAGGAAACAATATCCGAGGCGACCTTTCCGAGGCAACTTTGATCTTTGGACAAAAGGATGACCACTAAAATATCCTATACTCAATGACCGTTTACCGAAGGCAACCAAGTGGGAGTGTACCCTAGGAGTGCACATGTGAGAGTGATTCAATTTCAAGATTATTTATCTTTGCACATTTTAGGGTGATCTAACTGTTTTAAATTTAGTCATACATTCTTGTCATACAAACCCTAATTATTCATACATCTAATAGTTAATAATTTGCGGAATTTAAAATGCGGAAATTAAACTACGCTATTACAAGGCTTCGGGTATTTACATAGCTAAAAACAAACCCTTTGATAATAAAAGCGATAAATGTAAAAGTCCTAATTAAAACTAGGGTTAATACCTATTTTCACCCCTGACATATGGGGTGTATTTGAAAAACCCCCCTGCCAAAAAAAAAGTTCCAATTGTTACCTTGACAAATTTTAAAAGTTTCAGTTTTTACCTTGAGGATGCCACATCACCTAAAAGGCTGATGTGGCTTATATTTTTGTTACATTTGTAAGTTTTTGTTATGCCATGTCACACAATACCAAATAAAATGTCCAGAATGCCCTTTCTACATTTTTCTTAAAATCCCAAATTATTTGGCAAATGCTGTGTTTCAATTCAGACCCTCCAAATTAGGGCGCAGCCATCTTTATCTCAGCAACCCAACTTTTGCTTTCCTCTTCATCTTTAAGTTTTCTTTGATTTCATAAACATGAGTCAACCAAATTGTTCTACTTCAAGCTTATCTTCAAATGGTAGAGTAACTCCCAAATGCGGCCACAATGTCTCCATGAAGTTATTTGTTTCAAAATCAGTTGCAAATCCCGGGAGAAAATACTGGAAGTGTAAGTTCTGGGGTAAAGGAGATGACTGTGACGCATTTGTTTGGGATGATGAATTTTCTGATGATTTCGGTGATAACGGCCATTCAGATGTAGTTTCAGTAGAACTGATGAGCAAACTGGAGAGAGATATCGCACTGAAGATGGAAGCCATGGAGAAAAAAATGGATGAGTTAAAAAAGAAGCTGAATTATGTTTTAGTTGGGTTTATTTGTCTTTTGGTTCATTTCTTACTTAGTTCATGTAAAAATTCATGAAGATGTGGCTTATGTTCTAGGAAGTTGTAACCTATGTAAACTTTAGTTCATGAATTATATTTCTTTGTTATGGAATATGGAATATATTACTCTCATGAGTTTTGGTTAGTTGAGTTATGGAATGTGGAATATATTTCTTTCTTATGGTTTCTTATGGAATATATTGGCTTAAGTCTGTTCTGATATATTGTTAAGTAAAACTGTTTTGGAATATTTTGGAAATCTGTTCTGATATTTTGGAAATCTATTCTTAAGCAATTATGTTGAGTAATTCTGTTGTACAAAATTTGTTGTTAAGTAATTCTGTTCTTAAGCAAATCTGTTGTACAAAATGACAATAACATAGTTAAGCCAATCTGTTGTGATACATAGTCAAGCAAATCTGTTGTACAAAATGACTTTAACATTGTTAAGAAAATCTGTTGTGATACATAGTCAAGCAAATCTGTTGTACAAAATGACTTTAACATTGTTAAGCAAATCTGTTGTGATACATAGTCAAGCAAATTTGTTGTACAAAATGACTTTAACATTATTAAGCAAATATGTTGTGATACATAGTCAAGTACATCTGTGATACAAAATGACTTTAACATTGTCAAGCAAATCTGTTGTGATACATAGTCAAGTACATCTGTGATACAAAATGATAATAACATGATACATAACTTAAGCCAAGCCTGTTCTGATAATAAGTCAAAGTAACAAAATGACACAGGAAACTTTCAAATTGAATTTTACAAAATAGCACACCATGTGCACAACTACTGATCAATGCCCTTCCTCTTCTTCCTTGATATCTTATTTGAGGTACTACCACCAGTTTCTTCACCTATGGTCAAAGGTGCATCAGGTGTTGATACAGGCCCACCATGTCTTTTGGCATTCCTCACTTCCTTCAATCTTTCACTGACTCTATTTCTTGATAGCTTCCAAGGCACGGCCACAACCTTTTTCCTAGCTGAAGTTTTTTTGACATTAGTAGCAGCAGGGTCAGGTTGCATTGCAGCAGGTTGTGAATCATGTGTTGGGGGAGGTTGCATTGCAGCAGGTTGTGATTCATGTGTTGGGGGAGGTTGCATAGCAGTAGGTTCTGTAGGTTTGTCAACTTGTGATTGTTGTTCTTCATAAACATCCATCATATTATTCAGCAATGCATCCATCTCTGGGCCTTCATCCACAGTTCCACCTCCAGTTTCAGTTGTATCAACATTTGCATCCATCTCTGGGCCTTCATCCATAGTTCCACCTCCAATTGCAGTTGTATCAACATTTGCATCCATCTCTGGGTCTTCATCCACAGTTCCACCTCCAGTTGTAGTTGTATCAACATTTGCATCCATCTTTGGGTCTTCATCCACAGTTCCACCTCCAGTTGCAGTTGTATCAACATTTGCATCCATCTCTGGGCCTTCATACACAGTCCCATCAGATTTTTTTGAAACTTTGGTCCTGGGTGTCTTTCTCTGCATTATTCAGAAACAGATATAAATAAAGAAATTTCAATATGCTGAACACAATATTATTCAGTAACAGATTCATGAACACAATACCTTTCTCTTTAGTGCATTAGGATCTTGCTCCTTAGCTTGACACTTCCTAGAATTATGGCCAAATTTGTCACAATGCGTGCATCTATATGCTACACCTACCCTCCTCATCCTTGAACCATTCTCATCCAACTCTCTAAACCTCAGTTTCTTAGGCCTTCCAGGTCCCTTCTTGTATTGTGGTGGCAACAATTCTTCAGCATCCACAGTTGGCCACATGTCCATGCCATTTATTGGACTAACATTGTTTTCATAACATGCCCTGTAAGCTTCTCTCATGTAACAAGGGTCAACATATTTCTCAGGATCTAAGTTTTGATACTGTAATGAAGAAACAACATGCCTACAAGGTATGCCCACAAGATCCCAAAAACAATAAGTACGGGTTTTTTTCCCAATATCAACAACAAACTGCAATCCATTATATGGGTGATGGACTTGCCACAAATCACCACTGCTCCATGTAGGCAGCCATTCTCCACTAAGATATGTTTCCTTATCAAGCCTTTTCCTAGGATTAGGCATGACATTGTGCTTCCACTTATCAAGCTTAACAACACTATTAGTAATCCTATTCATCACGTAGTTCCTAATCCATTCTACCATAGTGAGTATTGGCTTATCCCTAGCTTGTAATATTGTACTTTTGAAAGATTCACTCAAGTTATTCATCAAAACATCACACTTAGGGTAAAATGAAAATGAATGCTTACACCATAGTTTTGTTGGCACTCCCATCAGCCATTCCCATGCCTTCTTATCAATTTGTTTAAGCTGATTCATCTTCTTCTCCAAAGCCTGGAAGTAAGTAGCCTTTGCAGCCCCCAATAACAGGTCTCTAGTGGCAGCTCCCCCTCCAAATTTCTTCTTGAAATTTGCATACATGTGTCTGAGGCAGACCCTGTGTTCAACTTGCTGATGCATTTCCTCAAAGACACTAACAAGTCCCTAAAAACAGCAAGACAACAGAAAAAAGCATGTACATTAGCAACTTATATATTCCTCATAAATGTTGAACATTAGCAACAGAACAAGGCATGTAACATTAGCAGCAGGTTCTGATAAATGTTGAACATTAGCACCAGAATTAAGTAGTGCATATAGGGAAATAAACCAGAAATATGCAACTAAACCAGAACTATGCAAATAAACCAGAATTAGTGCACTTTGTATAAACCAGAAATATGTCACAAAGGTAATAGTGCATATTAGTGCAGAATTAGACATACTTCAGTACCAGAATTAAGACATACTACAGTAGCAGAATTAGTGCATATTAGTGCAGAATTAGTGCATGTTTCATAAATGTGAATAATAAAGGTAATTAGTGCATATTTGTACCTTTTGTTGGTCTGAAATAAAAACATACTTTCTCTCTTCTCCAATGTCTTCCATTAGAAATTTCATAAACCATCTCCAGCTTTCTTTTGTCTCAGTCTCCACCACACCAAATGCCAAAGGATAATATTGGTCATTCGGGTCCCTTGCTACAGCAATTAACAACTGACCTCCATATTGTGTCTTAAGATGACACCCATCTACCCCTATAAATGGTCTACAACCCTTGGTAAACCCTTTCTTGCATCCATCAAAACAGAAGTAAAATCTACCAAATCTTAGTGGTAGTGTTGGATGTGGTCTCTCAGTATTTAGTTTGACAGTGTTCCCAGCACAATGTTTTCTCAACTCAGCTGCATATCTCCATAACATGTTATACTGTTCCTTTGCATCACCTTCAATTATTTCTTCAGCCAAAGCTTTGGCTCTCCAAGCTTTCCCTTTGGTAATGCCCACTGAATATTTCTGTCTAAGCTCAGACATAATTTCAGACAGTTTAACTTTCCCTTGTGTCTTTCTCTTTTCAACCACTAACTTAGAGACCCACTTGGAATTGGCAGACTTGTTATTTAATACCCTTGCACATGTGTGGGTCCCCACCCAAGTCTTTATCTGGTAAGTGAGGCTACCTCCCACTTTGCTACACAATGCCAAAAACCCACATTTACTCTTACACTCAACCCTAACCCTACATCTCTCATTCTTAACAAACCTTATTTCTCTACCATTTAATACTGACCAATCCCTGATAGCATCTTTAAATTCAGAAAGAGAAATGAACTCCATACCTAATTTGAATTGAAAGTCTTTGTTAAGCAGCTCTGATCTGAACTTCTCATACTTTGGCTTGGAAGGTTTGTCATCCATGTCACTTTCATCAGCATCTGAACTTTCAAGTTCCTCACTAGCATAATCCACATCTTCACATTTCCTTGTAGCCCTCTTTGAACAAGATCCTAAGACACTTTTGGGCACCAAAACACTGACCTTGTCCCTTTTGCTCTTTTCTTTCATCTTTTTGGGATCCTTGGATGCACAACGCTTGAATCTCAACGATTTCCCTTCGATCTCCACCCTATTCCCACTAACTGGAACAGCTACCTCCACTTGTACAAATTGCTCTTCTTCTACGTCAATTACTCTTTCCTCTTCACTGTCATTGAAACATTGGCTTGCATCAACATAGTCACCAGTACTATCATCTCCACTAGAGGTGTTGAAGTCATCAACATTAGGTACCAGAACCTTGGTCATCATGTCTTCTACATCGTGCTCTACCCAAAGATCACCGTGAACCCTACAAGACATACAATGCTTAGCAACTTCTACAGCTCCTGCATCATCAACAACATTTGTAAACCCTTCATCCGTTTGTGGAATCTTTCTCCATAGCCTAAAACCTTCATAACCCCAATCTTTAACCATACTAGCAGCTTCAAAAAGCTCCATTTATCTTCGTCCTGACCTTCAACAGTAGTCTCACTACCTCCTCTATAATACGTATGGTCGTCTTGCACGAAACTTCCCCCATGATGAAACACTAAATTAAACACACCCATTTGCAAGGATGAAGAACCCTAATCGCAGGGTCTGAATTGAAACTGGCTTTTTTTGTAAAATAATTTTGCAAACAAATGAAGATGGATGGCTGCGCCCTAATTTGGAGGGTCTGAATTGAAACATAACATTTGCCAAATAATTTGGGATTTTGAGAAAAGGGCATTCTGGACATTTTATTTGGTATTGTGTGACATGGCATAACAAAAACTTACAAATGTAACAAAAATATAAGCCACATCAGCCTTTTAGGTGATGTGGCATCCTCAAGGTAAAAACTGAAACTTTTAAAATTTGTCAAGGTAACAATTGGAACTTTTATTTTGGCAGGGGGGTTTTTCAAATACACCCCATATGTCAGGGGTGAAAATAGGTATTAACCCTTAAAACTATTACAAACTGTGAGCAGATACAATAATTGGATAAAAATAATAATAAAGCACGTGATGACAAATTAGATCGAATGTGAAATTAGGGTTTTGACCCTTCTAATCAAAAGATTTTTTTTTAAATATTTTTAAAAGAAAAGAACTAAGTTTTTCTAAATTAAATATGAAAATTAATTAGTGATTAAATTAATTAGTAAAAATAATTAAATGACCTATTTTTTGTTTTTTGTTATTTTAGGGAAATAATAAAATAATTAAATTAGTAATAAAACCTATTTATTCTAATTAATTTTAATTATGTAAAAAGAAATTAAAGTTGTCTAAAATTAATAACCTAATTAAATTAATTACTTTTTTTAATAAAAATAAATATCTTGAATTTAATTGGATAGAAAATAATATTTTGTGATTTTTTGATAAAGAAGAAAATAATTATTGGTTAGTAAATAAATAAATAAATAAATAAATTGAAAATATAAAAAAGAAATAAAGAGTAAGAAATGGGCCTGAATCAGCATTTTTGGGAGGTGTAAAGAGCATAATCTGGGCCCAAAAACAAGGAGGTCCATTTGACCTTCCAGATTGCTTTCTTCTGCATTGACTAGGCTCTATGGTGCTCCCCTCTTGCTAACCATCAGATCTAGATCTCAAGACAAATGGCGCGCTGGATTATGAGGATGCAAGGTGGTCATTAACATCATGCATGTACTGAATTGCTTGAAAGAAAATGTGAAAATAACAAATGCTGGAGGCAGGGGTCGAACCCCTGACCTCCAGCCTTCCAATGCCTTAAGCGCTTATCTGGCAACCATTGCGTCACTTTGTTTTTGTTGTACAATAATGAAACAATAATAATGATATGTAAAACAAAGAAATATTGGAAAATAATAAAAAATGCACGCAAAAATTTGAATGGGCCAGTTAGGTGGAGCCACGCCAACGTCTCCCTCCTTGCACCGTCGCTAAAGGTTTGATAACCTATACCTACGGACAAACGTCCGTTGCTACAGACCTGTGCATTCTCAAAATCTTCCATGGGCCATGGAAATAACATCTAATGCCATGGTTGTGTTCGTCTCGTCCTCCTGAACATGATAGTACCACATACAAAGGCTAATTTTCCGTGCAAGAAAAAACCCTAAAACAGAGCTACGAAACCTAGCAATGGTGATTTCTTGTATAGGTCATATAAATGAAATTAAATGATGCATGAAGCTTGCAAATGCCTCATAGATCAAGAATATGTGACCAATTCATGTTAACAATGCCTATATTATGAGATTCGAATTCAAGAACAAGGCTATGTGGTGAGCGACTTATAGAGCTTTTTGGGTCTTGAAAATGCTTGGTTTCAATGGCTTTAGCTTGCTGAGAGTCCCAGGAGCCGATTGAGATAGGCAAAGAGTCTTGAGGATGCCTCTAAGTGCAAATTCGATCTCACACTTTTCTTGCTTTTTTTCAGTTTTGGTTCTTACTCATACGCCTGTCTCTAACTTTTTTTTAGGTCTGCCTCGCCTCCTTATGTACCCAGGATTGAATTAGGGTTGATAACTGCATCTAATCTTCCTCCATAAATTATTTTTGATTTGATTTGATTCACCTTTAAGATCTTTCCGAACATAGTTTTTTTCAATCTTTTTGTCCACTCTAATGCCTTGCATGAGTTTGAATGTTTGCTAGCGGTATAATAAAGACTGAAACAAGCATAAAATCTTTGGTTTTCAATAATTTTGATTTTAAATGATTTGTTTTGATTTAAATTGAATTAATTCAAATAAAAATCAAAATAAATAATAAAAATAAGATATGGACAAGTGGAAAAGGCTAGAGCTCGTGGGCTATGTTTCCAACTCAAAACAAGTGAAAAAGATTGGGCCCATTTGGCAAAATTTGAAGTTTTGGGCATAGTTGACTTTTGGCAATATTGCAAAAAAAGGTCAACTTCACCAATGCATAACTTCCTCAATTTTGAATCTTTTGAGGTGTTCTTGGACTTTTAAGAAAGATTGTGATGTCCTCTAATCAACCCTTTTGGTCTCATCTCAATTTGATATTCCATTCTCAAGTATAAAGCTTTGAAAAAAATGTGTTTTTGTTGACTTTTCAAAATGACCTATAATGTCCAAATTCATAACTTCTTGTGAGTACATATTTTGAACTTGGGAGCTGAAGATGGATTGTAGGAAATTTTGTCCTCTTCAAATTGAGATTTGTATGGGTCATTTCTCATAAAGTATGAGAAATTTATGCTTGGTCAAAGTTGAGTTGACTTTTCCTGCAAAACCCTAATTTAGCAACTTTTGAGTCTTCATGAATTATGAGCAATCCTTGATGAATAATGATCAAACCTTGATCAAATAATGAAATATACTTCAAAATGAGGATGTTGACCAAAAATCTTGAAGTTTGACTGTATGTGGGCCACAATTGACTTTTGCTCTAACACAGTCAATTTTTGGGCCTTTGAGCAATTGACTGAGCAAACTTCCTCTGCAAGGCTTGAAACTTGACATGGATGCTCTTGATAAAATATTAGGACATCGTTGAGCATTTGGGATTACTTGTACTCAAGTATCTTGATGCAAGATGAAACCTTAATTTGGGGTAGACTGTCTTAGGAGAGAGCTTGTCTGGCAAAACCTTGGACTACCTTGAGCAACTTGAGGATATTTCTTGACATGTTTTGAGAAATATGGGAGGGAAAATTTTGGGGTACAACAGCTGCCCCTGTTCAATCTTCTTAAACCCGAGGATGTAGATTAGCTTTCCTGCCTTTCGTGATCCGAAGGTGGAAGATGATTGAACACTAGAGTGCCCCGAAATTTGCACTCACATGAAGTGATGTCCGTCTTGCGATATCGGGAATGGGCTTAAAGATGCCATTTGGAAATTTCCGACGAGGGGATGAGCTTATAGATGCCATCTGAAAGAGTGTCGATCGCGTAAGAGATTTCTTAGCGAGAGCTTGTATACCTGTCATTGAGGAAGATTCCGCTGGGGAAGGTTGATCTTTGTTGAAAGAAGTAGAATTTTAGGAGTTTCGGTCATCCGTTGTTCTGCTGGTGAGAATTTTAGGAACTTCGGTCGTCCGTATTATACTGAGGAAACATCTCTATTGACATTTAGGAACTTCGATCGTCCGTTATTCTACAGAGGAATCATCTCTATTGACATTTAGGAACTTCGATCGTCCGTTATTCTATAGAGGTAACATCTCTATTGACTTTTAGGAACTTCAGTCATCCGTTATTCTATAGAGGAAACATCTCTATTGACATTTTGAAACTTCAGTCATCCGTTATTCAACTGAGGAAAACATCTTTGTTGACATTTAGGAACATCGATCGTTCGTTATTCTACAGAGGAAACATCTCTATTGACATTTAGGAACTTCGATCGTCCGTTATTCTACAGAGGAATCATCTCTATTGACATTTAGGAACTTCAGTCATCCGTTGTTCAACTGAGGAATCATCTCTGCTGACATTTAGGAACTTCAGTCATCCGTTATTCAACTGAGGAAAAAGCTTCATAGCTTGAATTTTGTGAGAATTTAATCGTATCCTTCCTGAAAGGTAAAGGTTAGTTGTATGTAATGCATGATATGTATCAGGAAATGATGTTCTCAAAATAAATGAGATTGTGTCGTATGATGCATATGCATGTCATGATGTATGGAAATGTGATGTTTTTAGCTGGGGAAATAAATCCCAGATTGCTGCTGGAGAAAAGAATTGAATTCTTTGTATCCGCTGGGGATAGCGAATGAAGATGATTGTGAGAATAAACCTGCAGGAGAGGATAACTCTGCTGGGGAATAAATTGACGAGAGAATGATTCTGTGGGGAAGAGATGCTCTGCTGAGGATTCCGCTGACAAATTCAGCTGGGGATGAATTATCATTGTTGGTGATAATGAACCCTGTTGGGAATTGGGTTTCTGGTTGTAAAAGGAATGAACTCTGCTGGGGATGATTTTCCAGTTGCGACTTCACAGGGAATAACCTTTTAGATTCTACCGGGGACAATCTTCCAGAGTCTACTGGGGACAATTCTTCAAACTCCACTAGGGATGATTTTTCAAACTCCACTGGGGATATTTTTTATACTCCGCTGGGGATAATAAAAAAATAATTTTAGTGCTAATGGTAGATAAACTCTACTTGGGGAGAATATCGCCAATTCAATCACAGTTGTGAGTCTCAGCTAGGGAGAGCTAACACTACTATCTTTCTCCTTACTCTGTGGGAGGTTAATGTACTTTCAATCGTTTCCTCCAGCTAGGTCTATCCCTATACCTGGTGGACAGAGCAACTGTACGGTTTGGACATTTCTTATTTGCCCCTTTTTCTGATATTACAAGTAATCGTCTTTTGTTTCGCATGTAAATATTCATGAGCAGCAATAAATGTCAAATGCATATATCAAAAATGAGCATTGGACGTTCTCGCAAAACAAAATAGAAAAAGGAAAACAGTTTGAAATTTTTTTTTTGTAAAAATGATTTGTATTGATTTTGAAGTTAGCCTGTAAATAGGCGTTTTTGTACAAGAGGCTGACGTCCTAGTAAGAGAACGCCGCCGCACAATAGAGTCTATACCATTTGTGAAAAAAAATAAAAACAACTATGTGAACAATCCCACTGGGCTCCAACTCTGCTATTGCCTTTATGTCCTCGAGCATCTCATCACTTTGCTACTTGGTTGAAGGTGGATCAGATTGTTTGGTGTTGTCCGAGCTTGATAGTCGATACCGAAGTCTGGTTGTAAGGTGATCCAATGAGACATAGTGTTACGCTTTAATCCCTAACTTTTACCTGGACCGCCCTTTCGGGTTTTCATTCCACCGGGATACCCTTTTTTTCCCAAGCCGCCTTTTCAGGTTTCAACTTGCCGGGTGTACAGTTTTTTTTATTTTCATCCCTTATTTTTGTCCGAACCCTTTTGGTTCGCCGGGAAGCTCTTATTTTTGCCTAGGCCAGTCAACCTAGTGGGTCTTTGATTATGCGTAGTATCTTTTCACTATGTCTACATTGACGGGGTGAGGAATGTCGTCACCATCCATGGTGGTTAGAATCATGGCTCCTCCTGAGAAAATGTTCTTAACCACAAATGGTCCTTCATATGTAGGGGTCCATTTGCCCCTGGGATCACCTTGAGGTAATATGATGCGCTTGATCACCAAATCTCCAACTTGATACTCTTGTCGTCTGACTTTCTTGTTAAATGCCTTGATCATCCGTTTTTGATACGTCTGACCATGACAAATAGCAGTAAGTCTCTTCTCGTCGATTAAGTTCAACTGATCAAGCCGGGTCTGAATCCAATCATCTTCGCTCAAACCTGAATCCTTCATAATCTGAAGAGAGGGTATCTGAACTTCAATGGGCAAGACGGCCTCCATGCCATATACCAAGGAATAGGGTGTTGCCCCTGTTGACGTTTGCGCTGAGGTGCGGTACCCATGAAGAGCAAATGGTAACATCTCGTGCCAATCTTTGTATGTCACCGTCATCTTCTGCACAATTTTCTTAATGTTCTTATTAGCCGCTTCAACAACCCCATTCATCTTCGGCCGGTAAGGAGAAGAGTTGTGATGTTGTATCTTGAACTGCTTGTAGAGCTCGGTGATCATCTTATTATTGAGATTTGTACCATTGTCCGTAATGATCCTCTCTGGTACACCATATCGACAGACCAGATTATGCCGAATAAACTGTGCCACGACATTCTTGGTTACAGTAGCAAAGGAAGTTGCTTCAACCCACTTTGTAAAGTAATCAATTGCTACCAGGATGAAACGATGCCCGTTAGATGACGTAGGTCTGATCTCACCAATCATATCGATGTCCCACATTGCAAAAGGCCAAGGGGCTATCAAGACGTTCAGAGGAACTGGAGGTATGTGCACCTTATCAGCATAGACTTGGCACTAATGACAGGTCCGAGAATGCTGATAACAGTCGGCTTCTATGGTGGACCAATAATATCCTGCCCGTAGGATTTTCTTTGCCATGGTATGTCCACTGGAATGAGTTCCAAAAGTACCCTCATGTAATTCTACCATAATCCTTTCTGCCTCGTTCTTAACCACACAGCGTAGTAAGGTCGAATCATGGTTACGCTTGTAAAGGATACCATTACTGATGAAGAACTTCACCGCGAACCTCCTCAGAAACTTCTTATCATTAACATATGCCCCCTCAGGGTATTCTTGAGCCTCAAGATACCTTTTTACCTCATGAAACTAGGGTTTATCTGTTACCTCTTCAGTCTCAATGTCACAGCAATGTGCGGGTTCGTCCAACCTTTCAATAGTAATCTGGGGAGCCTCATTGTCCCATCTGACCTTGAACATAGAAGACATTGTAGCTAGCGCGTCCGCCAACTGATTCTCCTCTCTAGGGAAGTGTTCAAAGGTTATCTCCTCGAAGTGTGGAAGCAACGTCAACACATACTCTTTGTAAGGAATAAGATTTGGGTGCTTCGTATCCCACTCGCCTTTGATCTAGCTGATCACGAGAGAGGAATCTCCGAATACACTTAAGAACTCAATCCTTAGGTCAATTGCTGCTCGAAGACCCATAATGCATGCTTCATACTCCACCATGTTGTTGGTGCATTTAAAACATAAGCGGGTGTTGAACGAAGTATGATAGCCTTCAGGAGATATGATCATGGTGCCAATGCCATTACCCAAAGTGTTTGAAGCTCCATCAAAGTACATAGACCATCGGGATCCTTCCTCAGGTCCTTCATCTGGTCCAGGTGTTTCACAGTCAGTCACCAACATGATGTTCTCATCCGGGAATTCAAAATTCATAGACTGGTAATCGTCCACTGCATGATGTGCCAAATGATCTGCCAACACACTTTCCTTGATTGCTTTTTGGGTCATGTATTAGATGTCATACTCAATCAAGATCATCTGCCATCTTGTTATTCTTCCGGACAAGGCAGGCTTTTCGAAGATATACTTGATAGGATCCATCTTTGATATCAACAGAGTGGTGTGAGTCAGCATATACTGTCTCAGCCGGCGAGCAGCCCATGCCAAAGTGCAACAAGTTTTCTCATGCAGTGAGTATCAGGTCTCACAGTCGGTAAACTTTTTGCTAAGGTAGTAAATAGCATGCTCTTTTCGGCCAGACTCGTCATGCTTCCCCAGCACACACCCCATTGAATTATCGAGTACTGTCAAGTATAAGATCAAAGGTCTTCCTTTGACTGGAGGCATCAGAATAGGAGGCTCTTGGAGATATTATTTGATCCTTTCGAAAGTGGCTTGACATTCATCGTTCCATCTTACCACTTGATCTTTCTTCAGTAACTTAAAGATTGGCTCACAAGTAGCAGTTAGGTGCGAGATGAATCAGGCAATATAGTTCAGACGTCCCAAAAAGACTCTGACTTCTTTTTCTGTTCGGGGAGCTGGATTTTCCTGTATAGCCTTCACCTTTGTAGGGTCCACTTGAATACCTTTATCACTAACGACGAAACCCAGCAGCTTACCAGACCTCACTCCGAAGGTGCACTTGTTCAGATTTAACCTCAGCTTATACAACTTCAACCTGTCAAATAACTTCTGAAGATGGTCGAGGTGTTCTTCCTCATTCTGGGACCTCGCAATCATGTCATCAACGTATACCTCAATCTCATGGTGAATCATGTCGTGGAACAGAGCGACCATGGCGCGCTGATACGTTGCCCCATCATTTTTCAATCTGAAAGGCATGACTTTGTAGGAAAAGGTACCCCATTGAGTAACAAAGGTTGTCTTCTCCATATCCTCGGGAGCCATTTTAATCTGATTGTAACCGGAGAAACCATCCATAAAGTAGAAGACCTTATGTTGTACGGTGTTGTCAACCATAACGTCGATATGAGGCAGAGGGAAATCATCCTTGGGGCTTGCCCTGTTCAGATCCCTATATTCAACACACATTCAAACCTTACCATCTTTCTTCGGCACTGGAACCATGTTGGTAACCCACTGTGGGTAAGAAGTAACTGCTAGAAAACCGGCATCAAACTGTTTCATAACCTCAGCCTTGATTTTCTCAGACATTTCTGGGCGCATTCGGAAATCTTTTTGTTTCACTGGAGGACAGTCTTCCTTAGTTGGCAATTGGTGCACCACAATGTCGGTATCTAACCCAGACATATCTTCATAAGACCAGGAAAAGATCTCAACATAGTCACGCAGCATCTGTATCAACCGTTGCTTAACACTAGGCTCCAGATTTGCACCGATCTTGGCCTCTTTCTTGTCTTCTTTTGTACCCAGATTTGCTGTTTCCACTGGCTCTCCATGCGGCTGTATGGCCCTCTCTTCCTGAACTAACAGTCTAGCAAGTTCACCAGGCACTTCGCAATCATCCTCACCTTCGTCCTCGGCTTGGTTGGTCGGACTTTCGAAGTCATAATTGGCAGTAGAAGAATCATTATCAGTGGGATCTAGAGTGGATGTGGACCTATATATGTGAGTGTGTGTAAGACAAATAGTTGTTTTGCAAGATAGAAAAGAAAAACAAGGAGCGCAAAATTCGTAATGAAAGAAAACATCCAATGCTTTTATTGATGATATATGGAAATGACACATAATAAACCCTCAAACAAAGCCACGGTGTCTCGGGTAAGGCACCGGGCCATAAAGTTTAAAATTGTCTGTTACAAATCCAAAACAAAAGTCTATTACTATGTAATAAAAGAAATTGGCACGAAGTCCTTTGCCGCCCAATTGCTCAAGCCACCGTTGGTAGTGGGGTAAATCCAGCTGTCAAACTCAAACTCTTCATCATCGTCTTCAATCGCATTCACTTCCGGATTAGTGATACACAGGGGAGGTCTTCCAATTCGCGCACGCCAAACAACCCTTTGAGCTTCTGCAGTAAAACCCAAACCAAACTTGTCAGTTTTGTGTGCAAAGTCAGGGAGTTGGCCCCAATTCACACACCCACCTTTTTCAATAACATCCCGAGCATCCATGAGGGAAGCCATCTTCATTGGAGGATCTTCAGCAAGAGTTTTAGTCGACGCCAACGTCTGGGGGACTTCTTCAAAGTTTTGACACGGGGATTCAATGAACTCTCCATCCATATCCACATACCGGAAAGAGTTGAGGTGTCTTACCATGTACTCCTCTTCTCCTCATACTGTAACAATTTTCTGCTTCACTGGGTATTTCAGCATCTGGTGGAGCGTAGAAGTTACTGTCCCAGCTTTGTGGATCCACGGGCGACCCAGTAGACAAGAATAAGATGGTCGAGTATCCATCACATAGAATATAGACGCGAATGTCTGAGAACCAACCTTAACGAGAACATCCACCTCTCCATGTACCATCCTTTTGGACCCGTCAAAGGCCCTAACCACAATCTTACTCGGCTTCAGAACCAACCCTTCACAGTCCAACCGGTCTAACGCTTTCTTGGGTAAAACATTTAACGAGGACCCAGTATCCATACACACGTGAGCTAGAGTAGTGCCCCTGCACTCAATTGAAACATGCAGAGCGTCATTGTGATTCTTTCCTTTGGCAGTCAGATCTGCGTCAAAGAAACCCAAACCGTTGTCAACGGTCAAACTAGCCACACAGTCTTTGAACTGATCAGCAGATGTCTCCTGCGGCACATGTGCAGTTTTCAGGAAAGATATCAGAGCCTTAGCATGGGCCTCTGAGCACAACAATAAAGATAACATAGAGATCTTTGACGGGGTTTGCCCCAGTTGTTCGACTACGTTGTAGTCGCTTTTCTTCATGATCTTTAAAATTTCCTCTATCTCCTGTCTAGAGGCTTCAACAGTAATCTTCTTCGGCGCCTCCGTCTGGGCAGGCCAATCGGTGATCCCTTTGCCCCGAGCGTCAGATGACTCGGCGACAGGTGTAATGATTGGAACATGAACAGGGACAGTAGCAGATGTACTGGCTGGTGAAATAGAAACAGGCTTTCGAACAGTTAGTGGGGAGATCTCAGGAGAGAAAAATCTTCCGCTTCGGGTGACTTCTCTAGACCCAACAATGTTGCTGACATCAGTATCAGCCTCTTCAACCTTCAAGTCTTGTTTTATCCCATGATAATACACATCGGCCCTATAGTGCCACGGGACAGCCTTATCCGATGTGTAAGGGATAGGTCCAGGAATAGTAATGATCAATGGAGCAATTCTCGGAACAGATGTAATTTTAAAAGGCTTTCCCGAGGAAGCCTTGGAAGAATTGGCGGAAATGGTGATTATGGAAACATCTTCAACAGGAATCAATGGAACCAAAGTTTTCTCGAACAAGGTTTCTTTGTTATCCATCAGGCGTTAGACACATGACTTCAATAGATGGCAACCAGTAGGTAGGATGGAACACAGGTGGCAACCTTCGCCACAACCCGGAAATAAACCGGCCAATAATAAGTTCTTCTTCACTGTCATCAATGGAGTAGAAATGTCTTTCACGGAAGTCACGAACGAGTCATCATCCACAACATTCACTCCATGCTTGGGCATAGGAGCAGTCATGACATTAGGCTTTTCCGGCGCTTCAAACTCGATCTCCTTAGCATCAATCAGATCCTGCACTTTATTCTTCAATGCCCAGCAAGTATTGGTATCATGCACCGGGCTATCAGAGTGATAAGCACAGCGGGCGTTCGGATTATATAGCGGTGATGTGGTGTTGAGATTCTTTGGAGCCTCCTTTGTAATCACAAAGTTGGTCTTCAACAGTTGCGGAAAAATTTGAGATAGAGTCATGTTGAACCGAGTATATTGTCTTTGCAGCCTCTCTACTCTTTGATGATTGTTGCGTTGTGGGGCAACAGTTGGTCTTGATATAACTACCGCATTAACTGCTTGGCGGCGCTTAGGTCGATTTTGGCTCCTCGAGCTGTAAACTGCACTAGACTCCTTCTTGAAAGGCTTCTTCTCTGTACTTGACGAAGCACCCTTTTGTATCTTGCCGCTCTTTATACTGGCTTCAACTCTCTCCCCAGTCATGATCAACTCAGTGAAACCAGACGATGAACTTCCGATCAAATGATTGAAATACGGACCAGAAAAAGTCCCAAGAAACATATCCACCAACTCCCTATCAGCCAGAGGGGGTTGTACTCTTCCAGCAAGATCTCTCCATTTCTGAGCATAGTCCTTAAAACCTTCGCTCACACCCATAGGCATACCATGAAGTTGGGTACGCGTGGGAGCAAGGTCGGCATTATACTGGTACTGCTTGTAAAAAGCAGCAGCAAGGTCCTCCCAGTTACAGACGTTAGCTCCTTCTAGTTGATAGAACCATTCAAGTTGAGTCCCTGATAGACTATCTTGAAAGAAATGAACCCAGAGGTTCCTATCAGCAGTATATGGTTGAATCTTTCTGACATACGAGCGGAGGTGTAACTTCGGGCAAGAGACCCCGTCGTACTTAGCAAATACAGGCGCTTTAAATTTGTGTGGGATCACCACCCCAGATGCCAAGCCCAAATCTTCGAAGTCCAACCCAGGTATCTTTTGGATCTCCATTGCGCTCAACCGGTCTTCGAGTTGTTTATACATATCCTCGGCAGGAGGATACTGGTCTTCATCAAAGTCAGTGGCATTGTCTAAAACCACAGGGCTAGGACCCTTCCTTTCTTCTTGATTCTCTCCCCCTCCATATGAGTGAGACAAATCAACTTCCTCTTGCAACATGTTCCCAAATATGTGGCCCATATTCAGGAGGACCATCTTCTTCTTCTTCTTCTTGTCTTTTAAGATAAGAGTCTTCAAATCTTTCTGCCCCTTGGCCAGGTTCAATAACATTTCCTGGAACTGAGCATTCTGAGCTTGCAGAGCCTTGATGGCTTAATCAATAGATGTTTCAGAAGACATGATTGTTGAAATAAACAGCGAAGAAGATGAGAAACCTGTAAGGGTGTCTGTGATGAGGTGCATGGTAATGGAATGCGTATGAAATGATTTCAAAGACTTAGGGAGATTCAAATTTGTAAACCAAAATAAAACACACTTTTATTAGATTAAAAACTTGAAACAATGTTTAGTAGATGCCTTTAAGGCGTTACAAAAGAAATACTGAAAAGAAAATCTAAAACTAGAAATAGAAAAAGACATCAGCGCTCCCATGGTCGTTTTCCTTGCGTGCTGACATAATCGTTGATTGTCCTTTCAGTCTCCAGCTGCCTTGTAAGCTTTAGAATCTTCCGCTCCTGCTCATGATACTTCTCTCTGTAAGTATCATATTCTTCCCTTAACTGGATCCAAGACCTCTTCAATGCCCCAATATCAGTAGGCATATAAGGATGGATGACCGTACAAGGAACCCCTTCTTCATCAGCATGCTCTACAATCACTGGTAAGACAACTTCGTATGGAATCCCTAGCTTTTGAGCACGGGCTCGAACCCACCGGAGATACGGTTGCATCGGGAGAGAAGTCTTCATTCGTAGCTCATGTGGAGCAGACCTGTTCACCCTATCCCAAGCTCGTATAAATCTGCGGCGATGTCCCTCAACATCTCCCTGGAAGTCAAAGATAATGCTTGGAAGCAGTATCTCATGAGGACCGTCCCTTCGAGCTCGTCCAAACTGTCATAAGGCCAAACAAGGATTATAGGTTATCTCTCCTCTAATTCCAAGCAATGGAACATTGGGGTATTCTCCGCACCGGTCAATGACATCTACCTCTTCCATATCCTTAGTACTCCAAAGGATGTCCGTATGAGCAAGGGACATGATTCTGTAAGCCTAACCCATTCCTTCCTCATTTTTCAATACAGATTTGGGGAGGTGAGAAATAAACCACCTCGCCAGCAGTGGTGCACAACACATAAGGGTTCCCCTTTTCCGAGCAGTACGAGCATAAAGAGTATGTAGAATTTCACCTAAGAGAGTGGGCACTGGATTACGGGACATGAAGATCTTGACTGCATTCACATTGATAAAAGAATCTGAATTAGGGAACAAAACCAAGCCATAGATGAGGAGTTCCAGGATGTCTTAAAATGCTTGAAAGTCAAAACTGTCCCAGAACTGTTGAGCTTGATCAATCAAGAACTTAGCCAAGAAGACTTTAACCCCGCTCTGAATGTCCCAGTTAGACACTACATCAGCCTTTGTTAGATTGAGGGCTGAAGCAATATCCTCTGGATTAGGAGCCATCTCCAAACCTGTAAAGGGTGTCTGCTCTAAAATAGATATTCCAAGTAAATCAGAGAACTCCTCCAAAGTAGGGACCAACTGATAGTCCGGGAAGGTGAAACAGTGATGCAATGGGTCAAAGAACTGGAACAGGACACTCATCATTTGTTCATCCAATTTAAAAGTGACCAGACTGAGGAGATGACCATGTCTTCTGACAAAGGAAGAAGTATCAGGAACCTTAGAAACCAACTCTCTAAGCTGAGCAGGTATCTGCACGAAGCTGATCTGAATAGTATTTCTGCGCATAGATGCCATGATTTGTAAAACAGAACAAAGATGAATCCCCTCGGTCTTTGAAATGGGTTAGTCTAATGAAATATGCATGCAATGTCATGATGCATGATGTCATGATAGAAACACACCACTGGTATCATAGATAGCAAACATGGTAAAGGCAAACAAGTCACACAATAGCCCTTAAATTTCAGGATGGCATGGAGTTTAGGTACTACCCTCTTTCAGTTTAATTGGTTCAACCTGTCCTAGTAATAGTAACCGGGTTCTAGAGGATCTCAATATCACTGACCATCCTCGATCGGTCATAATTCCAGTTTAGCAACCTTTTCTTGCGGCCGAAATCATTGCAAGAGTATGATCTCAATGAGTGTAGCATACTGCTACTTTTCTATGGCCGAGTTGGTCAATTATAGGTTCTAAGGTCAGTTGATTCTTAATGACCCATTAGCAGCCCCATACTCTCCTTGTTCCTCCACAAGGGATATCGGTACCAACTAATGTGTCACACCAACTTAGCTACTTCTTCAACCGTATCGGTCTACGTCGTACAGTTCCCTCATAGTCTATTGCTACTTACCTAAAAGGTGTTCCCATATCCGGGTTAGGATCTATAGTAACTCCGATACGAAACCCACAAAGATAAAGCAAACAGATCAAACAATTGAAAACAATATAATGAACTATTCCTAAGGTACACCCCACTTAAAAATTATTATCCTAGCAGAGTCGCCATTTCTGTGATACGGCGGCCAGAACCGAGACGTGGTTTCCCTCTTTCGTTAAGGAATTTGCTGGTTTGCATTTTGCGTTTGTATTCACAAAATGTCGCGGTAAGCAAGAGTCACCACCGACTTTTATTTTATCCAACAAGGAAAGGAAAAAAGCACAAAAAAATTCCTTTTTTCGAGATATTTCTGAGTACGAGGGTAGATTATAGAAAGGGAAGGTATTAGCACCCTTTCTATCCGTAGTTATCTACGGGCTCTTAGGTAGTTGCTCATCATTTTCAAAATTGTTTTCTTTGTGTTTGTGGGTTTTGAAAAGTTTTTTCGTTTTAACTTCGATTTAACTCTTGCTTCTGTCTTCAAGAGTGTAATGAAGTGTTTTTGAAAACTTTATTTGTAAAGGAGTGTAACTGTGAAAATTTTTGTTTGGATTAAGCAAGTACTTAAGAACTAATCTACCTACTCGAAAAAAGAATTGTTATATGCTTAATTCCTTTAGACAATACTATCCCACTATTAGTGAGTAGGTAGCATCATCGTTGGAGTTTTGAGGGTCAATTCGAAAGGGACGTGCGGTCACTAAAGCAATGTTAGGACGTTTTAGTAGTAACCCTAATGTCTTAAATCATTTATCCGAGGCAACAATATTCGAGGCGACCTTTCCGAGGCAACTTTGATCTTTGGACAAAAGGATGACCACTAAAATATCCTATACTCAATGACCGTTTACCAAAGCCAACCAAGTGGGAGTGTATCCTAGGAGTGCATATGTGCGAGTGATTCAATTTCAAGATTATTTATCTTTGCACATTTTAGGGTGATCTAACTGTTTTAAATTTAGTCATACATTCTTGTCATGCAAACCCTAATTATTCATACATCTAATAGTTAATAATTTGCGGAATTTAAAATGCGGAAATTAAACTACGCTATTACAAGGCTTCGGGTATTTACATAGCCAAAAACAAATCCTTTGAAAATAAAAGCGATAAATGTAAAAGTCCTAATTAAAACTATTACAAACTGTGAGCAAATACAATAATTGGATAAAATAATAATAAAGCGCGCGATGACAAATTAGATCGAATGTGAAATTAGGGTTTTGACCCTTCTAATCAAAAGAAAAATGTTTTTTGTTTTTAATATTTTTAAAAGAAAAGAACTAAGTTTTTCTAAATTAAATATGAAAATTAATTAGTGATTAAATTAATTAGTAAAAATAATTAAATGACCTATTTTTGGTTTTTTTTGTTATTTTAGGGAAAAAATAAAATAATTAAGTTAGTAATAAAACCTATTTATTCTAACTAATTTTAATTATGTAAAAAGAAATTAAAGTTGTCTAAAATTAATAACCTAATTAAATTAATTACTTTTTTTAATAAAAATAAATATCTTGAATTTAATTGGATAGAGAATAATATTTTGTGATTTTTTGATAAATAAGAAAATAATTATTGGTTAGTAAATAAATAAATAAATTGAAAATATAAAAAATAAATAAAGAGTAAGAAATGGGCCTGAATCAACATTTTTGGGAGGTGTAAAGAGCATAATTTGGGCCCAAAAACAAGGAGGTCCATTTGACCTTCCAGATTTCTTGCTTCTGCATTGACTAGGCTCTATGGTGCTCCCCTCTTGCTAACCATCAGATCTAGATCTCAAGACAAATGGCGCGCTGGATTATGAGGATGCAAGGTGGTCATTAACATCATCCATGTACTGAATTTCCTGAAAGAAAATGTGAAAATAACAAATGCTGGAGACAGGGGTCGAACCCCTGACCTCCAGCCTTCCAATGCCTTAAGAGCTTATCTGGCAACCACTGCGTCACTTTGTTTTTGTTGTACAATAATGAAACAATACTAATGATATGTAAAACAAAGAAATATTGGAAAATAATAAAAAATGCGCGTAGAAATTTGAATGGGCCAATTAGGTGGAGCCACGCCATCGTCTCCCTCCTTGCACCGTCGCTAAAGGTTTGATAACCTATACCTACGGACAAACGTCCGTTGCTACAGACCTGTGCATTCTCAAAATCTTCCATGGGCCATGGAAATAACATCTAATGCCATGGTTGTGTTCGTCTCGTCCTCCTGAACATGATAATACCACTTACAAAGGCTAATTTTCCCTGCAAGAAAAAACCCTAAAACGGAGCTACGAAACCTAGCAATGGTGATATCTTGTATAGGTCATATAAATGAAATTAAATGATGCAGGAAGCTTGCAAATTCCTCATAGATCAAGAATATGTTACCAATTCATGTTAACAATGCCTATATTATGAGATTCAAATTCAAGAACAGGTCTATGTCGTGAGCGACTTACAGAGCTTTTTGGGGCTTGAAAATGCTTGGTTTCAATGGCTTTAGCTTGCTGAGAGTCCCAGGAGTCGATTGAGATAGGAAAAGAGTCTTGAGGATGCCTCTAAGTGAAAATTCGATCTCACACTTTTCTTGCTTTTTTTCAGTTTTGGTTCTTGCTCATACGCTTGTCTCTAACTTCTTTTTAGGTCTGCCTCGCCTCCTTATGTACGCAGGATTGAATTAGGGTTGATAACTGCATCTAATCTTCCTCCATCAATGATTTTTGATTTGATTTTATTCACCTTTAAGATCTTTCCAAACATAGCTTTTTTCAATCTTTTTGTCCACTCTAATGCCTTGTAAGAGTTTGAATGTTTGCTAGCTGTATAATAAAGCCTGAAACAAGCATAAAATCTTTGGTTTTCAATAATTTTGATTTTATATGATTTGTTTTGATTTAAATTGAATTAATTCAAATAAAAATCAAAATAAGTAATAAAAATAAGATATGGACAAGTGGAAAAGGCTAGAGCTAGTGGGATATGTTGCCAACTCAAAACAAGTGAAAAAGATTGGGCCCATTTGGCAAAATTTGATGTTTTGGGCATAGTTGACTTTTGGCAATTTTGCAAAAAAAGGTCAACTTCACCAATCCATAACTTCCTCAATTTTGAATCTTTGGAGGTGTTCTTGGACTTTTTAGAAAGCTTGAGATGTCCTCTAATCAACCCTTCATGTATAATCTCAATTTGATATTCCATGCTCAAGTATGAAGCCTTGACAAAAACGGTGTTTTTGTTGACTTTTCAAAATGACCTATAATGTCCAAATTCATAACTTCTTGTGAGTACATATTTTGAACTTGGGATCTGAAGATTGATTGTTGGAAATTGCATCCTCTTAAAATTGATCTTTGGATGGGTCGTTTCTCATAAAGTAGGAGAAAGTTATGCTTGGTCAAAGTTGAGTTTACTTTTCCTGTAAAACCCTAATTTAGCAACTTTTGAGTCTTCATGAATTATGAGCAATCCTTGATGAATCATGATCAACCCTTGATCAAGTGATGAAATATACTTAAAAATGAGGATTTTGACCAAAAATCTTGAAGTTTGACTGTATGTGGACCACAGTTGACTTTTGCTCTAGCACAGTCGATTTTTGGGCCTTTGAGCAATTGACTGAGCAAACTTCCTCTACAAGGCTTGAAAATTGACATGGATGCTCTTGATAACATATTAGTACATTGTTGAGCATTTTGGATTACTTGGACTCAAGTATCTTGATGCAACATGAAACCCTAATTTGGGGTAGACTGTCTTAGGAGAGAGCTTGTCTGGCCAAACCTTGGACTACCTTGAGCAACTTGAGGATCTTTCTTGACATGTTTTGAGAAATATGGGAGGGAAAATTTTGGGGTACAAAAATAATCAAAGAAGATAATAACTTCCAAAAAAAAGGCTAGGATAACTTGCAAAAGGCAAGCAACAACCGAAATTGGTTATTTGCAAAAGGCAAAAGAACTACATTAATCCCTCAGGCCGAAGCGGGTGTAATTCCTCAAGAGTGGAAATTATCTGAACCGTCACCCACAAAATTATGAATATTCAAACAATTGATAATAAAGATAGGTTATACACCAACTCTTTCTACTCACTCTAACTGTGAAGAGAAGACAACAAGTAACTTTCTCGTGCAAAAGGCCGAGAAGACTTGCAAAAGGCAAAATATGTCCCTTATACGAAAGGAAATAAGGGAACCTACTTACAACAGGTAAGTGAAAAAGAGACATGACTATTCATCATTTATCCAATCATCTCTAAGTTTGGTTAGTTTAATCTCAACTTTTAATTGTCAAACGAAGGTGTAATTGATCATATTGTCGAAGGAAGTTGATTTCTCTCCTAGAAGGTCAAATTTGAAGACATTTAGAAGGGTTGTGATCATTTCTCCATAGGGTAAGTTGGTTGATGGTTCCCCTCTAATCTTGTTCATGTAATAAAACACTTCTCCCACCCAATTTGTTGGTATGTTCTATGATAAGAGCCATAATGGAGTTATGTCATCTTGGGTGATATAGAAGTTATCAGTCTATTGGTATGTTTTTGCATATTTGATATGTTGAATAAGCTTTATGATCTTTCTATAGTTGTCATCATCAAAACAACACTTGTTACCTGCAAAACAAGGTCCCACAAATCTTACTTTGCAAAAATCATTTACAAGAGAAATGTAGCAATCCAACTCTACTAACCTTATGTTTGATGTCGATCCTAACACTTTATCTTCCCTTTATATGAGATTGATCAAGCCACCCAAAAAATCCAATTTGATCCATTGTCTCACGCTACTCCTTTTTAAGAACCCACGTTCTTCAAAGCTTTCACTCGGTCGAATCCAAATTGCAAATTGTTGTATCCAAAAAATTTCAATTGATCCTCCGTCACATACCACTCCTTTACAAGAATCCTCATTCTTCAAAGCTTTCACTCGGGTGAATCCTAATTGAAAAATCTTGTATAAAACCCCCAAATCAATACCTTGATCTTGGTCGAAAAAACCCAATGGTTTTTCCTAATGAACATCCCCAAAGATTCTGAACCCAATTTACAATTCAACAACCTAAATTGGATGTTATCAACTCTGAATCTAGATGGAACCCAAACAAAGAATGATTATATGTAATTTTTTTGTGTGTATGCATAGACTATGAGAGGTTGAGATGAAGAGCAATACTTTACATGTTTATGGTTTCATCAAGTTTCAAATGATGCATGTATGAGGTATATATATATATATATATATATATATATATATATATATATATATATATATATATATATATATATATATATATATATATATATATATATATATATATATATATATATTGTGTGTGTATGTGCAAGTTGGAGGCAAAAAGAAAACAAGAGGGTTAGAAAAATAATGCAAATTTTCAACACTTTTTATGCATGTGTTGACTCATAAAAGTCATGTGTCGACACCTTCAAAGTATGAGTCGACATGTATAGGTTAGTGTGTCGACACATGCATTACATAGGCCACATGCTTTAAAACTGAACTACATGTGTCAAATCAAAACCCATATGTGTCGACTCATAGAAGGATTTTTCTTTTATGTGTCGACATGAAAGACATTATGTGTTGAAACATTCAAACAGAGGCTACATGCTTTAAAAATGATCCACATGTATCGGCTCACAACATGTATGTGTCGACACATTGACCTGTTTTTCACACAAAAACTTGTTTTTAATGCATGAAACTTTTTCCAAACATCTTTAAATCATTTCTAAGATGTTTTATGCTTCCTAATGCTAAGATGTACATCAAGACTCAGATGATACCATCCAATATACATAAATGCTAAAATGTCCTAGTTTTGACATCATACAAAACATCTCTAATAGGAAGGTGCACTCACAAATAGAACCTGCATTTACATAAGTGATATCTTACCAGCAACTTCGACCATTTCATCCTCAAAAAATTTTGAACCTCAAATAATCACTAACCAAATGCTTATGAACTAACTTCTTCACATAAAAATATTAGTTATTGTAGGAATGATATGACTTATGGGTTCTCTCATGCTCATCATGAAAGGGAAGCCTTTTCATCTAGGATTAAGTAAATGGAAAACATTGGGTATGAAGAGGAGTTTAAAGATCATGACGATTAATTTCCTTTGTCTATTTCCATTACATTCCAATTTTAGTTATGATTTTACTATGCTTTAGCATACTTGTTTGATTGTACTATTAAGTATTAACTATGTATTATTGTCTACTTCAAATTGGGGTGTATAAATTGTACGGATGTATGCTATGTTATATTGGTTGTGTGCAATCCTATCTTTACTTCTTTTTGATAATGTAGAAAGAGGGAAAAAGGTTGGTTATGTCGTGGTTGCCTAGATTAAATAAGTCAGTAGGCTTACATGACTGTATGGTTATAAGTTTTAGCAACAAAGGTGGATTCATACATTAATGGGTATATTTTGTTAAAATCCTATAAACAACACAAGGTCCAAAGTTTGTTTGCATCATTCAAAAAGGTCTGGAGTTGTGAGTCTTCACAAAGGAGATTTACTCCTTATATATCAACATGAATTCCAGCTCCAAAGCTTTGTTGGGTTTTCATCATGAATATTGTTGATCCTCCAAAATTTACATGAGATCAATATTCAATTATGTCAATTTCCAATATTGATTAATCACATCTAACTAATCTGAATCTCTTGATTAAAACTAGTTCCACCTTACATTTGGACTCGTGCTAAGTTGGGTGAAAATATGAACACAAAAGGTCTATAAGGGGATTAAATAGATCGATCCCCCAAAAGACAATTTCAAAAACGGTTAAGGTCCCATAAAACAAAATCAGATATATTAAAATACACGGAAGCAAAACACAACACAAAGAGAGCTTGGAAGTTTCTCAATGAGTGAATCCGATGAGAGTATTACAAGATATCACTAAAGGCACAATTCATTCTAATGAAAATTGATTACAAGATAACCAATTCCGCTTCAAATAAAGCGATTTAAAAACCTTTACATAGAATCTCATTCAAAACATAATTGGATTTGTGTGGATCTAATATGTTTGATGCATCGCAGACCTAAGCTTACAAATTAAATCTCTATAAGCAAGATCTAACATAAATGGCATACAAACTATGCAATAAGGCAATAGCTATAGTAATGTAAGCAGAAAATTAAAGGAGATAAGTGAAGAAAGAAGACTACACAAAGATTATAGTGGTTCTACATTTGTGCTTGCTTTTCCTACTTCACTCTTCAATGGTGTTAAAAACATTGAAAACTAATCATGATCTTCCACTATTTCTTAAGTTTGATACAAGCATTTTGATTACAACGAAATATCACATGATAATTTAATCTTTTGATGCATATACTTAAACTACTAACAAAAACAAGATCATTAATGATCTTGATCCAATAACCTTGATATCCATAATGAGCTGCTCCGAGTCTTCGTATATGGCGATCCAACTTAATCCCACAAATATCTTCTCTGAGAGATTTCCATTAGCTAAGTGTTCAATTTAAAAACTTCCAACATTGTCTTACAAATAATCTTTACACGACTTCAGTAAAGTTGGACAACTCCCAACTTCGTCTTACAAACAGTCTATACTCGACTTCATCAAAGTCTTTTATGGAGTATAATGAAACTCTTTTCTTGATAGATAACACAATGTCCAAACCGCATTTAAGAAATTATTCTTGCACATGTTACAAACAATAAACATCACACAAAAACATTAGACACCTTAAAGTACCACTAGTCTCCCTTAAACGCTTAATATTTATATATGAGGGTCCCTAACACTAGATTAGGACTAAGTTTGAAGATGATGAATAATGCCAAAAGAATATCACACACACAATTTAATTCTCATTGGATCCTTATTCTAGGATGTTAATCTCAAGATTTCAACAAGGAGATAGATGTTGGTAAATGAAGGAGACACACAAAGGTTCTCGCAAGTTTCTGCGTAAAATGGGTCTTGGTTCTCGATGGTTATGATGAGCTTGATCAAAATTGAATCATACAAGAATGATCAACTCGTTTTTCTTTTTTCTCTTAAAAACAATTATACACACACAATGTAACAAAAAGAGATGCAATCTAACACAAATTACACTCAAGAAGTTGTTTTCAAACAAGAAAAAGATACAGAGGGTGTTAGGAATAGACACACTAGAGAAGGAAAAACAAAATAAAATTTTGTCTTGAAAAAGTTTCATCGAATCTTGCATTATGAAAGAAGTATTTTTTTAATAAAAAAGAGACAATTATTTAAGGTGAAAATTTGGATGTTTAAAGTTATTATTTGATTCATTATTAAAACCCATGACTCAAGTCAAGAGCAAACCATGGTTCGAGTCATTCAATGTTATGATTCGAGTCACTTAAGGTATATGCACCACCCAATAGTCTGATGCCAAACTAAAAGTTATTTTCATATTGTGCCACATTTTTAACGAATCATTTCATATACACTTTGGATACCAGACTCCTCCGAATAGAACCTATAGCAATTAGGTGTACCCCTCCATATGGAATCAATAATGACTTCAAAGATGTGGAAGCTATGAATTATTCCAAACTCACCAGACATCTTACTCCTAGCCATATGTTAATAATCAAAATGGTTACACCTAAATATCTCTTTTCATGACAAAACCTGTTCTGGATTGGCCAAACAGCTTAACTGGGCCTGGTCCAGGACACTTCTTTGGTACGGCCCGCATGACCATGACCTGGATTTCCCGCTATCTATCGAGTATGTCGGCCATTTGCCCTCCCGAACCAGCACCGGGCCAGGATGAACGGCGAGCATTCTCTCAGCCTTCCCGACATCAACATCGTGCAGACCACGAAGAACCGACTAGAGAGATTCCAGCAACTAACCCCCTCCTTGGGACCAAAGGCTAGTTATGAGCATATCTTCTCGGTTTGACCAACTCCTGGCAGTTACCTTATTTCACGAACCCGCATAACTAGGCGTGAAATCAGGAACCAATGTCCATGCACCAGGGGTATTATATAAACCCTCACACCTGTGAGGGCCAGGTATTAAATATTCACTATTAACCATTTAATACTTTTCTTGTACCTCCTTGTTACAACTCTTACTTGATCATCAGAGTGCCTTGCAGGTACAACCCTTTTTCTCCTTGACTTCACAGCTCGACTATAGATCATCTTCCAGCCACTTCTCAGGTTCTGATCAACCGGTAAGATCAGTGGCTCCATCTGTGGGAATCGAACCCACCGTCCAGAAATGTGAGGTGCGACATTTCTTTCTTCAAGAAACACAACCGCACACCTCCTTCCAGAGATCAAGACTCCCCTTCATTCAAGAAGAGGAAAGACAACAGGAAAATCTACCGTGCTTGAATGCCGTCTCCCGAGCCAAAGAAAAAATGGAGGATCCCCTCTCCCCGATGAGACCGTGACGATCGATGGGGAAGAAACTATCACTCTCCTTCTCTATCCCTCACAGATAGCGAGGATGATGCCCCTCGTAGCCTGCTATCAAGGGAGATTACTGAGGCTCCACTCCCAGTCGGCCTAGAGAAGCCGCCTACCTTAGGAACTTACGACTGAAAAACAGACCCTGACGAGCACATCGAGAAAATCGGTTCTCTCCTCGACTACCGAGGGGTCAGGGGAGACATCAAATGCAGACTCTTCCCAACCACTCTCAAGAAGGGGGCGATGGCGTGGTACAAGAGCCTCCCCAACGAATCTATCACCTCATTGAAACATTTCAGAAGGATATTTTTGAGGAATTTAATCGCCTCCCGTCAACACCTAAAATTGGAGGCTTCACTCGAAGCAATCTAGAGGGCAGGGACGAGTCTCTGAGGGCATATATTGAACGCTTTAACAAGGAAGCGTTCCAATTCCTAACAATGGATAACATGAAGAAGTACCTCCTCGAGCGTGGGCTCTGCCACCACAATGACTTTTCCAAAGCTGTAGGCATAGAGACACCGGTCACGCTCGACTCCCTCCTCCTTAAGGCCCAGGAGTACATACAGTACGAGGAGAAGGAAGCGACCAACAGTGCTAGGGAATCTAGGCACAAAGAGAGTGCCAAGTCCTCGAAGAACGACGAGCCCTTGACATCCCATCGGGGAGAGAAGAAATAGGAGGACAAGTCCCGTAATTAGAAAGACTACAAAGTGTCAGTCGGTCGTGTGATACAGTGGGAGAATTGACTTGTTTGTTTTGCATTTTATCGCAAATGTTGTGGTTAACAAGAGTCGCCACCGACTTTTCTTTTATCCAAAAAGGAAAGGTGAAAAAGCACAGGAAAGACCTTTGAGATTGTTTCCTGAGTTCGGGGGGTAGATTATGAAAAGGGAAGGTATTAGCACCCTTTTCATCCATGGTTTTCCATGGGCTCTTAGTTACTTGCTAGATCACTTGCTTTTGTTTGAAATATGTGCTTTGTGTGGTTTTTGAAAGTATTTTGAAAATGCGTCATCGTTTAGGCAAACTTTGTAATGATTCTCGTTCGTAAGAATGTATACAAAGTGTTGGTCTTTTGAAAATGTTTTCAAGTTTGAAAGGTACTTTTTGAAAGTGTTCGTGTTTGTTTTGAAAATAGCAAGGATGTTTTGTTTTGAAAGTGAGAAAGTAACTAGGAACATTCTACCTACTCAAAAGTCTTTCATGTTCATTTCCTTTCTCCTTTAACATTGTTATCTTACCATTGATTTGGTAAGTAATCCTATCTTTGGATATAAACGGGACGGGCATGGGTCATCGTATAATCATGATTAGCAATGTTGCAAGGTATCTTAGCACTTTTCTTTATGGACTAAGATCATTTTGAAAGGAAACTTTTGATAGCATCATCAAGGGACTATGATCTTGTATTTTTGCTTGTTTTTGCTAAGATACCTCGCATGCATAATATGGCCATTTTGCAAGGCAACCGGGTGGATTTTACCCTAAGGGTACTTGTGTGCAAGTGTATTATTTTTCATGCTTGGTTTTATCTTTGATTAGGGTTTTCTAATTGATTGGTTTTAGTCTTTCAATTCAAAACCCTAATCACTAGCATTTGTATATAAAGCGATAAATTATAGAATTTAAAATTACTACGCTATTATAACACTTGTGGGAGGGGGTGTACAAATTACAAATGGGGATTGCAAGAATTTAAATCTAAATAATTTATTACAACCATAATGAATTTGGATAAATAATATACAAAAATGAAAAAATATACAAGAATGTAAAATGGAAAGAAAATGTACTTTTGTTTGGATTTTTAGAAAAAAAGGGTTTTGTTTTAACCTAATTAACTAAAAGAAAAATAATTAATTAAAATAGTAAAAAATAGCCTAAATTTACTAAGATAAGAATTTAAAATAAAACCCTAATCTAAACATTAATTAATTAAAAAAGAAATTAAGTTTGTAAGAAGAATATTTTTGGTATTTTTTGTCTTAAAAATAATTTTTAGTATTATAAAATATTTTTGGTCTCTTTATATTTTAAAATAATATATTTTAATTGTGTAAAAGAAAATAGCTAAAAAAACCTAGTTTCTAATTAAATATGTAAATTAATTAGTAAAATAAATAAAATATGATTAAAATAAAAGTAATTTTTATTGTAAAATAAATAAACTATATCAAAATATAAATCTAATGTTTTTATATTATTTTCTGATTTTTAATATTAAATAAAATATTTAAGAAAACAAATAAATGAAAAATGAGAAAAAGAAATAAAATGGGCCAGGGGTGTGAATAGTCAGCAGGGAGTTAGAAGGAACAAAAAAAAATCCAGGCCCAAAGCTGTTAGGCCCAAGGGCCTGTTTGTGAAAAAAAAGAAAGAAAATGTTGAAAAAATACAAAAGGGTACCATTGGGGCTCGAACCCAGGTCCCTATAGTACCAGGCGCGCGCTTCAACCACTGGGGTGGCTATACATCCGTTTATTAATATCAAACCATAAATATATATGATAAACACGTTCTTGAAGACAACTTCATCTTCAACCTCACGCCCAGCCTGAACCTCTGTATCTTATTCAATTCTCAACCAAAATGAAAAATGTAAACAGGAAACTTGTGGCAAATTTCCTCACGATTTCATAAATGCAAAGCAATAAAATTATAGATCAAAGACAAACACAAATTTTAATGGCACTAATCTGAACCCTAAAAAGTTCAGAAACTTCAATCTTAAAATTCTATAAGCTCAAGCAACATAAATGAAAACTATGGACATGGTTAGCTTTAGAGCAATGATATCTACATTTTTCATTCACAAATATACCATTAATGATGCTTGTATGAAGAGTTCAAAGTTGAGATAACTTACCTCTAAACCGGAAATTGTGTTCTGCAAATGAGCACTCCTCAAGGTGTTGTGATGATCAGAAAAGCTCCACTGAGGTCCCAGGAAGCTAATGCAATGATTAGCTTGATTGGAGAGTGGTTGAAATGGTCTGGAGAAGTCCACTTATAGTGCTCTATTTTTGAACTTGGAAATGGAGGAAGATGGTGTTACAGAACTGTAACAGGGGAAGGGATGACTTCTAAATGATGTTTAGAAGCTTTTGGAAGCAAGAAGCCAAGAAACACACAAGTAGTTTTTGGTTTTGGGATTTTTGGCCAGAATCTGCAACAATGGAAGTGTGAGATGCAAATCTGTGTTCTTGGTGTTTTCAGGGCTCAAGCATGCATGGGATTTGTGAAAAAATACTTGTGTATGTATAAGCAAAAGGCTTGAGTGCTTTGGAGAGTCATAAGTACAAGTTATAAGCTAATTTCTATGTTAGTTGATTTTCAAGAAAAATGGGAAAACAAGTTTCAATGTGTAGTACAAGCATGGGCTGGGTGATTGTAAGTGTTGAGATCAACTTCTCTTGAGTTATAGGACATTTATGATCAGAAGAAAGCAATTGCGAGGCTCAAGAACAAGTTTTGTGCAAAAAGCTACTTTATCAAAATGGCATTGTGCACTTTCTTCCCAAAATGGATATAAAGCATGGCCTTGCATTGAATGCTTGAATTGAGACCTCTAACAACTGTGCAAGCAATTAATTATGGAGTGCCTAACAAGTTTGAGGCCTGTAAAGTAGATATTATGCAGCATAGGTTTGAAACTTGAATCTTGTTCATCACAAAATGACTTGTAATTCAAGTTTGAAAACCCTAACTTCATCTCTTCGATTCTCCCTACTCAAGAATGATCTCAAGGAGTTCTTTGACATTTTGGAAAGCTTGTAATGTGCTCTACAACCCCTTTTTGAATCACTTTTGAAAATTCCCCTTGGAACTATATGAAAAAGTTTCATGAAGTTAGGTCAAAATCCTGACCAAAACTAGGGCAAAATTTCACTAAGTGTCCAATTTCAAGACCATGACTTTATGAATTAATAACTTAAGATCCAAGAATTTTTAGGAGAAGTTGTGTAAATAAATATTGTATATATCATGGAGATCTACAACTTTTCATGTTGAAAGTTTCTTATGAATCCTCTTGCATCATGGTGCAAAATTGGCTCAAAGTTATGAAAAAACATGAAGTTTTAAACACTTAAAAAAATTTCTAAGTTATAAAACTTTGACTTTTCAAAATGAAATCTTGACTTTTTGATTTCCTGATTAATAAGTTTCATATTTTGACATATTTTTATGAATTGTGATCTTTGACATTGAATTTTGACCAAAAAGTCAAAGTTTGACTTTTCAGTGTATAGTTGACTTTTGATCGGTTGACTGGAAATTCACTATCAATCCAATTGATCTTGAGCAATGTTTTAGGTCATGCCATTAGGTCAAAATGATGCAATTAAACTCTTGAAATCATGCTTCAAATCAATTGACCATTTTCTAGGTCAAAAATCAGAAATTGCCCTTTCTCAGTCAAAACCCTAATTTTGACCATTTTGCCCTTTTGATGATTTGATCAAATTTCTTGGGAAATTGTGGTCCAAAATTGATCAAATGATGCATATGAGTTTATAATATTGATGTGGATCAAAAATTATGAAGTTTGAATGTAAATTGGCCATAGTTGACTTTTTCCCCAATACAGCTGATTTTTAGGTCAACTGCTCAATTGACTGAGCAAAAGTGTGATCCAAGGCTTGAAACTTGACATGAGTAATTTTGGGGGTTCATAATGATCCATGAAAGTCATATGAATCAATGAAAGTTCAAATATCCTTGTGCAATCTCAAACCCTAATTTTGGTCATTAGTGCTTAAGGAGGTGTCTTGAGCTGATCAATCCTAGTGCAGTCTTGAACCAAGAGAGATCCTTCTGAGAAAATATTTGATAAATGAGAGGGAAAATTTTGGGGTGCAACAGCTTCCCCTGTTCAATCTTCTTAAACCTAAAGAGTTAGATTGGCGGATCCGTCATTCGTGACTTGAAGGTGAAAGATGATTGAACACTAGAGTGCCCAAAAATTTTCACTCGAAGATGGATGGTGAATGGGCTTATAGATTCCATTTAGAGAAATGTTGGTAAACACTGGAAGAAGTATCAGCACAAATATCTTGTTGATTTATACTAAAAATTGATGTTTTACCTGTGAGGAAAAGAGTTAGTAAAATGAAGATGCATGCATGATATTCAACAGATGTGGTATTGTGTTAAATGTGTATGGTATGTACATGCTATGATGTATGCATGTGAGATGTATGTTCTTGTCCAAGAAAATAAATCCCTGACTACTACTGAGGAAATTCTGGGGGGTTGAATCCCTGATTGCCGTTGGTGATGAAGAAAATGCATATCTTCAAACTTTGTTGAAAAGATGCTCTCATTGGAGATTATCTCTTGAATGTCAGTTGTTATCTAGTCAGATCCATGCTTCATAATTTGCTGAGGAGGGAGTAGTCAACTGCTATCTTGTCAGATCCAGGCTTCATGGTAACTTACTGGGGAAAGAGATGAATTAACTATTATCTGGTCGAATTCTAGGCTTCGTAAAAAATTTTCTTAAGATTGAATAGTTATCTGGTCAGATCCAGGCTTCACAACAACTTGTTGGGGATACAGAAGTTAACTGTTATCTAGTCAGATCCAGGCTTCGCAGTAACTTGAAGTGGTAACTATTATCTGGTCGGGTCCAGGTTTCATGGTTTTTTGGAAAGTTGTACTATTATCTGGTCGAGTCCAGGCTTCATAGTGTCTCTCCGGGGATCATAGTTAATTGTTAACTGGTCTGGCTCCAGGTTTTACAATAAACTGTTTGAAAAACTGTTATCTAGTCGGGTCCAGGCTTTGTAGATTTCTAAGATTGATGAGGTCAATTGCTATCTGGTCGGGTCCAGGTTTCACAATAAACTATTTGGGGATATAGTTGTTATCTGGTCGGTTTCCAGGTTTCACAACAAATATTTGAGGGTAATTATTATCTGGTCGGATCCAGGCTTCACAACAACTTTCTTGAGAAGATGAATTTGACAACTGATATCTGGTCAGATTCAGGCTTCACTGATTTGTTAGGGCATAGGAAAACTCTAATGGGGAAAAGAAGTTAAACCTTGGTCGGGTTAAGTCCAGGTTCTTCTATATCTTTGAAGTGTTAGACTAATATCTGGTCGGGTCCAGGTTTCATAACATCTTGAAATTGAGACCAACTGTTATCTGGTCGGATCCAGGTTTCAGGTATTCAAACTGTTATCTGGTCGGGTCCAGGTTTCAGTAATAACTTGAAATTTGTACTAATATCTGGTCGGGTTCAGTCTTCATAGTATCTTTTTTTGGAAATAGTAAAGGCTTTGCTGACAGCTTTACTGGGGATCAGGGGTTGTGGCCCTACGATTTGAAATAATCTGAAAGGGAAATTCAAACTGGAAAGTGTAGACTCAGTTGGGTAGGACAGACTCAGCTTGGGGAGGATACATTCAACTGGGAAGAATAGACTCCGTTTGGGGATAATAGCCTTGGCTGGGGAAGACAGGCTCAGCTGGGGAGCTTCATGGTGTCTTGATTGTTGTATTGTTGAGGAAATTTGAACTTGGCTGGGGAATTTTGTGATTCCTCGGTAAAAACATGTTGGGGAAAGGTTTATTATAGTCGTCCTTGTGGGGATAATAATAACGAGAAAACTCTGCAGGGATATTTCATATACATTACATAGATGCTTTCTGCTGCTTAGCAGGACACATGTGCCAAATAGTTTTAATCATGTTCATATGCATATGTTCATTCAATTTTAGTCATTGGACAAATTTGCATTTAAAACACAGACATAAATTTTGCACTTCAAAGTATATTTGTATTGATATTTTGCCCATGAATATGCGTTTTTGTACAGAGAGACGAAGATCCTAGTAAGAGGAAATCGTCGAAAGGAAAACAAAATCGAGAATGAAAACAAATAGCCAAGTGAAATGATCTCATTGCCTTCTAACTCTATTATTGCCCCAATGTCTTCAAATGTCCCTTGTCGTTGATTGAAGTTGATTGGATTGATCTTGGACCGTTTGAACTTGGACCTTGGTGATAAAATTAGACTGTGTTGATTCCACGGGACATAGTCATACGCTTTTAATCCTTAATTTTTTCCTGGACCGCCCTTTTCGGGTTTTCAGCCCACCAGGATACCCTTTTTTGCCCAAGTCGGCCTTTCCGGTTTTTAACTTGTCGGGTGTACAATCTTTTGCATATATCCCTAATTTTTGCCCAAACCTTTTGGTTTTTCGGGATACCCTTATTTTCTTAGGTGTGTCAACCTAACGGGTCTCTTATGCGTAGTATTTTTTAACTATGTCCGCATTTATAGGATGTGGGAAATCTTCACCATCCATGGTAGTCAGCATCATGGCACCACCAGAGAAAACTCTCTTAACAACAAATGGCCCTTCATATGTGGGAGTCCATTTTCCTCTGGGGTCGCCTTGTGGTAGAATGATGCGTTTTATCACCAAGTCACCAATTTGATATACTCGAGGCTTAATCTTTTTGTTGAAATCCTTGATCATTCATTTTTGGTACGTCTGACCATGGCAAACAGCAGCTAGTCGTCTTTCGTCAATCAAGTTCAGTTGATCCAATCTCGTTTGAATCCACTCGTCTTCGCCTAGGCCGGCCTCATTCATAATTTTCAGCTAGGGAATTTGAACTTCCACTGGAAAAACATCTTCCATCACATAGACTAGAGAAAAGGGAGTTTCCCCAGTTGATGTTCTAGCTGAAGTACGGTAGCCATGTAGAGCAAACGGAACCATATCATGCCAATCCTTATAGGTTACTACCATTTTCTGCATAATCTTCTTGATATTTTTGTTGGCCACTTCGACTGTGCCATTCATTTTCGGTCTATACGGAGAATAATTGTGATGCTTGATCTTAAACTGAGTGCAAAGCTCAGTAATAATGGCATTGTTGAGGTTAGTCCCATTGTCGGTGATGATCCTTTCGGGGATACCATAACGGCATATGAGGTTGTGTCTGATGAATCCGGCTACCACATTCTTGGTGACTAAGGCAAACGAGGCGACTTCAACCCATTTGGTAAAATAGTCGATAGCAACAAGAATGAAGCGATGTCCGTTGGAAGCTGTGGGCTTGATCTCTCCAATCATGTCAATTCCCCACATTGCAAATGGCCACAGAGCGGTCATGACATTCAGAGGGATAGGAGGCACATGAACCTTGCCAGCGTAGATTTGGCATTTGTGACAAGTTCTTGAATGTTGATGGTAATCGGTCTCCATCGTTGACCAATAGTAACCGGCTCTTAAGATTTTCTTAGCCATCGTATGTCCACTTAAGTGAGTATCGAAGAGAACATCGTGCATATCTTCCTGATTTCCTCTACCTCCTTTTTGTCCATACATCGGAGTAGAGTTGAATCATGGTTGTGCTTGTACAATATCCCGTTACTTAGGAAGAATTTGGCTACAAATATTCGCAAGAACTTTCTGTCATTGATGGATGCTCCCTCGGGATACTCTTGTGCTTCAAGATATCTCATCACCTCATGGTACAATGGCTTTTCCGCATCGGTGTCAAGCTCATAGGAATGTACAGGTTCATCAAATCTTTTAATCGTAATCATAGGGGCTTCGTTGTCCCATCTGACTTTGAACATTAAAGACATGGTTGCCAAAGCTTCAGCCAACTGGTTTTCTTCCCTAGGGAAGTGCTCAAAAGTGATATCTTCGAAGTAAGGAATCAGGGATAACACAAGTTCCTTGTAAGGAATAATATTGGGGTGTTTAGTGTCCCAATCTCCTTTTACTTGACTGATCACTAAAGCAAAATCCCCAAACACATCCAAATGCTTGATCCTTAAGTCAATAGCAGCTTTCAGACCTAAGATGCATGCTTTATACTCGGCCATATTGTTTGTGCAATTAAAGCATAGTCTGGCAGTGAAAGGAGTGTGGCAACCTTCAGGAGAGATGATCACAACACCAATTCTTTTACCTAAGGCGTTGGAAGTCCCATCGAAAACTATAGGCCATCGGGATCCTTGTTCAGGTATGTCATATGGTCCAGACTTCTCACAGTTACCAACATGATCTCATCAGGGAAGTCGAAGTTCATTGACTGATAATCATCCATAACTTGATGGGCCAAATGATCTTCTAGTACACTTCCTTTGATGGCTTTTTGAGTCGTGTATTGAATGTTGTACTCAGTCAAGATCATTTTCCATCTGGCTATCCGTTTGGAAAGGGCAGGTTTCTCGAAGATGTACTTGATTGGGTCCATCTTAGAAATTAACAGAGTGGTATGAGTCAACATATATTGTCTTAACCGGCGAGCAGCCCATGCCAGAGCGCAACAAGTTTTCTCGAGCAGTGAATATCTGGTTTCACAGTCGGTAAACTTTTTGCTCAGGTAATAAATAACATGTTCATTTTGGCCAAACTCGTCATGTTGGCCCAAAACACACCGCATGGAATTCTCTAGTACTGTCAAGTACATGATCAAGGGTCTTCCTTCGACTGGATGCATGAGAATAGGAGGTTCTTGTAGGTATTCTTTGATTTTGTTGAAGGCAATCTGGCACTCACCATTCCATCTGACTACTTGATCTTTCTTTAAGAGTTTGAAGAGTGGCTCACAAGTGGCAGTTAAGTGTGATATGAAACGGGCAATGTAATTGAGACGACCCAAGAATCCTGTAACTTCTTTTTCAGAATGAGGGACTGGAATTTCTTGGATGGCCTTTACCTTGGAAGGATCAACTTCAATGCCTTTATTGCTGACAACAAAACCTAGAAGCTTTCCAGATCGTACTCCAAACATGCACTTGTTAGGGTTTAACCTCAGCTTGTACTTCTTCAGCCTCTCGAATAATTTGTGCAGGTGCTCGAGATGTTCTTCTTTGGTTTGTGATCTGGAAATCATATCATCCACATATACCTCTATCTCATGATGAATCATGTCATGAAATAAAGCTACCATAGCCCTTTGATATGTTGCCCCTGCATTCTGTAATCCGAACGATATGACCTTGTAGCAGAAGGTGCCCCATTGCGTAACAAAAGTAGTATTTTCCATATCTTCGGGAGCCATCCTTATTTGATTATAGCTTGAGAATCCATCCATGAATGAGAAGAATTTATGCTGAGAAGTATTATCAACCAATACGTTAATGTGTGGTAGAGGGAAGTCATCCTTGGGGCTTTCCCTATTCAGATCCCTATAATCTATGCACATGCGAACTTTCCCGTCTTTCTTTGGCACTGGAATCACATTGGAAACCCATTGAGGATAGGATGTCACCGCTAGGAACCCCGTATCAAATTGTTTCATCACTTCTTCTTTGATTTTTTCAGACATATCAAGCCTCATGCGACGAACCTTTTGCTTGATAGGCAGACAATATTCTTTTTTCGGAAGACGATGAACTATGATGTCGGTATCCAACCCAGGCATATCTTCATAATACCAAGCAAATACTTCCACATAATCATGCAACATCTCAACCAACCTACTCTTGACACTGCTTTCCAAATTAGCACCGATTTTGATTTCCTTCTTATCTGACTCAGTACCCAGATTGATAACTTCAACTGACTCTTCGTGCGGTTGGATAGCTTTTTCCTCTTGTAACAGAAGTCTGGCTAGTTCTCCCAATATGACACAATCTTCCTCGCCTTCGTCTTCGGCTTGGTTGATAGGACATTCAAAGTCATAGTCGGCAATAGTAGAGTCATTGGCAATAGAATCTAGAGTGGATGTAGACCTGCAAGAGTGTGTGTGTGCATGTGCATGTAAGATACATGGCTATTTTTGAAAATATATTTGAAAGAAAGGAAAGACAATGAACACAAATATTTAAAAGCAAAAGATTCCAATGTACTGAATGATCATATGATTAGATGAACATAAATAAAACCCTTGACAAATGGACCAAAGTTCCCCGGGCTAGGCACATGGCTTAAAAGTCATTGTTAAAATATTACAGACAACAAGTTCTTGAATTGAAAGGAAAGCAATAACAAGTAGATTACTCCTCAATGAAGGAGACTGGTACAACGTCCTTTGTATTCCAATTCTTCAGCTCCGTAGTAGTTGGATACACCCATTCTTCAAATGCAACTTCTTCATCAGAATCACCCACGACATTGACTTCATTGCTTCCAATGCGGAGAGGCGGTTTTCTAGCACGAGCACACCTCACCTCCCTCTGAGCTTTACCGGTGAAGCCCAAACCAAACTTGTCCGCTTTAAATGGGATATCGAGGAGTCTCCCCTAAGTATCACACTTCCCTTCTTCAATTTCCGCATGCGCATCCTTGACTGAAACCATCTTAGGCATGGCCTTGACAGCTTTGGGCTCATCAGAAGAACATTTAGTAGCAGCAATCATCGGTGGTACAACCTCAAATGCTTGACACGGGGTTTCAATTAATTCTCCGTCCATCTCTACATACTTGAAAGAGTTAAGGTGGCTCACCATAAACTCTTCTTCCCTACAGACGATGACTATTCTTCCCTTGACTGGATATTTGAGTTTCTGGTGGAGGGTAGAGGTTACTGCCCCAGATTTATGAATCCACGGGTGACCTAACAGACAAGAATAGGCCGGACGAATATCCATAATATAGAAGTTGGAGTTGAAGATTTGGGAGCCCACTTTGATTGGAAGATCTACTTCCCCATGAGCAGTCCTCTTTGATCCATCAAACTCCCTTACGATGATATCACTTGGCTTCAAGATTAAGTCTTCACAGTCAAGACGGTCCAATTCCCCCTTGGGTAATACATTCAGAGAAGAACCAGTGTCAACTAGCACATGTGCTAAGGTAGTCCCTTTGCACTCGATAGAAACATGTAAAGCTTTGTTGTGATTCTTCCCGAGAGGTGTTTAGTCAGCATCTGAAAACCCCAAGCCATTATCAGCTGTCAGGCTAGCCACACAATTCTAAAATTGGTCTGTTGTTGTCTCATGGGGGACATGAGCCTTTTTCAGGAAATTGATTAATGTTCGAGCGTGGGCATCAAAGCAAAACAACAATGACAACATCGAAATCTTAGAAGGGGTTTACCCCAACTGTTCTATAATTTTGAAGTTGCTTCTCTTTATGATCTTCAAAATCTCGTCCATCTCGCGGGCGGAGGGTTCTTCATCAGCTACGTCCTTGGGGGGTACTTCAATCACGCCAGGCTCAATAACCTTCCCTTTCACTCTGGTATTAATATTTGGCTTGGTGGCAGTAATGCGGATGGGCATCTTTGTAACTACCGGAGGTGAGATATTGGGTGATAATATTCTCCCCGTTCTAGTTACTTTGCTTGAGCCAACTATGTTGCCAACATTGTCATCTTTTTCTTCTTCATTCCATGCATCTTGTTTAATCCCATGATAGAACACTTCAGCACCGTAAATCCATGGTACTGCTTTATTTGAAGAATAATGAATTGGTCTGGGATTGGTAATTACTAATGGAGAAATGGTGGGTTCATTTGAAATCCTAATAGGACCTTTGGAGGTGATCCTAATAGGGTTGTTTGAGATGGTAATAATGGAAAGGTCTTCACATTTGTTAATCAAACTCTTGGCAAGCAGAGTCTTTTCAAATAGAATTTTGTGGCTATCCATCAGGCGTTATATGCCTTTTTTCATCCCTTCACATCCATCGAGTTGTCTTGTACAACACACACAGTCTTTTTCACAGCCAGGGAATATCCCAGCTTTCAACAGATTGTTCTTTATTATATTCAGTGGAGTGGTCAAATCTTCAACAGAGGCAACAAACATTGTATCTTTGACAACATTAACACCTTTGTCATGCTTCGACATCAGAGCAGTAATCACATTTGGCATTGGAGGAGGATCAAATTCAATAGTCTTGTTGTCAATTAAATCTTGGATTTTGTTCTTCAAGGCCCAGCACTGGTCAGTCTCGTGCTCGGGGCTACTTGAATGGTAAGCACATTTAGCGTTCGGATTATACTTTGGTGATGAGGTGTCAGGGTTGGCGGGAGGATCTTGCAACGTCACTAAATTATCCTTGAGTAAATGTTGAAGGGCTTGAGAAAGTGACATGCCTAGCCTCGTAAATTTTCTTCTTGGAGTTTCGAAACATTGATGATTTGCAGATGGTCTTGGAGTAGGAGTTGGATTGGAGATTCAGACATCGTTGAAAGACGGGTGATTGTTCTTATTGGTATGAACCCTTTCCCCATACACAACATTAACTTTTTTCTTCGTAGCAAAAGGTTTCTTAATAGGGTTGGAAGTGGAGGTAGACGCCACAAAGATCTTCCCACTTTTGATGCCACTTTCAACTCTTTCACCGGTTAAGATTAATTCGATGAAACCAAAAGAAGATCAGCCAACCAACAAATTAAAGAAAGGACCATACAAAGTGCCCATGAACATGTCGATGTGCTCCCTATCAGTCAAGGGAGGTTGGACCCTACTAGAAAGGTCTCTCCACTTTTGCGCATATTCCTTAAATCCTTCATTCTTACCCATGGTCATATCTTGTAGTCGAACCCTTGTTGGCGCCAAGTTGGCGTTGTACTGATACTAATGGTATAAGGCAGTATCTAGATCCTCCCAAGTGTTGATACGAGAATCATCTAACTGATAAAACCATTCAAGTTATGTTGCAGCCAAGCTTTCTTGGAAAAAGTGAACCCATAGCTTCTTATCAGCAGTGTGCGGTTGTATCTTGCACACATAATATTTCAAATGGAGTTTTGGACAAGAAACCCCATCGTACTTGGAAAAGATTGGTATTTTGAATTTGTGGGGAATGACTACCCCAGAGATCAAACCCAAATCATCAAAATCTAAACCAGGGACAACTTGGATTTCAACAACTTTCAATATGTCTTCTAACTGCTTGTATTTGACATCAGCGGGTGGATACTGCTCGTTGAAATAAGCATCATCGGATTCTTGATCATTAACACATTTAGCTTGACTAATCTTGACCTCACCAACCTGGTTCTCGTCCTCTTCAGATGAGTCTCCTCCCACTGGGATTTGACGAATTGTCTCCCTGAACCTTCTACCCATGTTGAGTAGAGCCTTCTTCTTTGGTTTCTTCTTAACGGCCAGCAAAGCCATCATATCTTGTTGCCCCTTGGCTAGGGCTAGTAGAGTCTCCTGAAACTGAGAATTCTAGTTTTGGAGATCTTTCACAGTTTGCTCTAGATCCATCTTGCTGAAATAAACAGCAGAAAGATAAGGAAACTTCTTATGCGAAAACCTGTCATGTTATGATGCATGGAATATGTACATGCAAATGATTTCAAGGATTAATGAAATTTAAATTTATATAGACAAAAGAATTAACAAGCGTTAATTTTCATTAGTCAAAACAAGGAATATTACATCATGCCCCTTGGGCTTACAAAATAGCTTTCTACGATGAAAAGACTGAGCGCATCCTTTTTGGCGCGAGATAAGCGTTCACATTTTGCTCTTCTTGTAGCTGCTTCGTAAGCTCCAAGACCCTCTTCTCACTAGCATAAAATTGAGCTTCGAAAGTATCCCGTTCTTCCTTAAGTTGTATCCAACTCTTTTGTAAGTCTTCGAGATAGGTAGGCATGTCGGGATGGAGGACAGTGTAGGGAACATCTCCTTCGACCACAGGCTCCATGATGACTGGTAAGATGGAAGGGTAAGGCATCACAAGTTTCTGAGCACAAGCTCGCACCCATTTAAGGTAAGGCTCGAGTGGAATGGAGTTCTTGTGTCCTAACATCTTGCTATCCACCTTGTTCAACATCCTCCAAGCTCGGATAAATCTCAGGCGGTAACCTTGATCGTCATTCTCATAATCAAATACCACTCCTTGAATAAGCATCTCATGGGGACCATCCTTCCGGGCGTAACCAAATTGTCTTAAGGCTAAGCAAGGGTTGTAAGTGATACCTCCTCTAATTCCAAGCAAAGGGACATTAGGTAACTCTCCACAAAGGTCGATGATAGAAACATTCTCCAAAGAGCGGGAACACCAATGAATGTTTAAATGTCTGAGTGTCATCAACCTATGGGACCATCTTGAACCTTGCTCGTTCTTCAACACAGATTGGGGAAGATGCAAAATAAACCATCTTTCCAAGATAGGAGTAAAACACATAAGGATACATCTTTTCCTCATGGTGTGAGTGTGAAAAGAATGTAGGATGTCCCCTAGCAAAGTAGGCACTGGGTTACGAGACATGAAGATTTTGACGGTGTTCACATCTACGAGTTGGTCAGGATTTGGAAAAAAACCATCCCATAGACGAGGAGAGCCATAATTTCCTAAAAGGCTTGCAAATTCAAAGAGTTCCACAGTTTTAGGCTTTCTCAAACAAGAACTTTGCTAGGAAACCTCTGACACCACTCCTTGTTTCCGAATTAGTTGTGATATCAGATGGTTTCAAGTGTAGGGTTTGAGCAATCTCTTCTGGATTTGGATCTCTTTCTGTATTGTTGAAAGGTAGTTGATTGAGAATGGGAATCCTAAAGAGTTGGGAGAATTATTCCAAAGTTGGCACAAGTTGATAATCGGGAAATATGAAGCAATGGTGTAAAGGATCAAAGAACTGAAAGAGCACCTTCATCATGTCTTCATCAGTGTTGGAGGTAACCAAGTTTATTAGGCGACCATGTCTTTCGGTAAATGGAGAATTTTCAAGAATCCTGGATGCTAGCTCTTTGAGTTGAGGAGGAATCCTTACAAGATTGACTTGAATGGTTTTCTTGCGAATAAAATCCATGTCCTACAAAACAGAACAAAGATAAATCCCAAAAATCCTCGAAATGGTTAGTGAGTATGAGTATGATGTTATGATGTTTATGATGTTATGTATAAGTAAATATATACAAACAAAGCAAACAAGCCCTTAGGTTTAGGCTTGCATGGAGTCTTATAGGTAAGTACCCTCTTGAGGTTTAGTTGGCTTAAAACCTGTCCTAGTAATAGTAACTGGGTTCTAAGGAGCTCAATATCACCGGTTTGTTTCTTTGGTCATTGTTTTAGCATAAGCCTCTTAAATGGTGACCAAAATATCCCAAAAAACCAAACCTCAGTGAGTGTAGTATCGAGTATCTACCAACTTCGGATTGCACCAAAGCCAGTCATCTCACTATGTCCTAATGGCCAAGTTGGTCAAGTAAAAGTTCTAAAAGTTCATTAGTGCTTCATGACATCACTCAGTGGCCCCGTATTCTCCTTGAATACTCAAGGGCTACCGGTACCCACAAATATGCCGCACTAACATAGCTATTGCTTAGACCGTGTTGGTATACCCCGCACAGTTTCCACAATGTATTGCTACTTTCCTATAACGTATCCCAAATTCGGGTAGAGGATTCAAACCCAAACAAAGAACTAAAATGTAAAGAATACAAGTCAAACAATGAAAGAAATTAAATGTGATCTAATCCTAAGGTAACCCCACTTTTAAGTAATCCCCAGCAGAGTCGCCATTTCTGTGATACGGTGGGAGAATTGACTTGGTTGTTTTTCATTTTATCACAAATGTTGCGGTTAGCAAGAGTCGCCATCGAATTTTCTTTTATCCCAAAAGGAAAGGTGAAAAAGCACAGGAAAGACCTTTGAGATTGTTTCTTGAGTTCGGGGGGTAGACTTTGAAAAGGGAAGGTATTATAACCCTTTTCATCCATGGTTTTCCATGGGCTCTTAGTTACTTGCTAGATCACTTGCTTTTGTTTGAAATATGTGCTTTGTGTGGTTTTTGAATGTATTTTGAAAAGGCACCATCGTTTAGGAAAACTTTGTAATGATTCTCGTTCATAAGAATGTATACAAAGTGTTGGTCTTTTGAAAATGTTTTCAGGTTTGAAAGGTGCTTTTTGAAAGTGTTGGTGTTTGTTTTGAAAATAGCAAGGATGTTTTGTTTTGAAAGTGAGCAAGTAACTAGGAACATTCTACTTACTCAAAAGTCTTTCATGTTCATTTCCTTTCTCCTTTGACATTGTTATCTTACCATTGATTTGGTAAGTAACCCTATCTTTGGATGTAAACGGGACGGGCGTGGGTCATCGTATAACCATGATTAGCAATGTTGCAAGGTATCTTAGCACTTTTCTTTAGGGACTAAGATCATTTTAAAAGGAAACTTTTGATAGCGTCATCGAGGGACTATGATCTTGTATTTTTGCTTGTTTATGCTAAGATACCTCACATGCATAATATGGCCATTTTGTAAGGAAACCAAGTGGATTTTACCCTAGGGATGCTTGTGTGAAAGTGTATTGTTTTTCATGCTTGGTTTTATCTTTGATTAGGGTTTTCTAATTGATTGGTTTTAGTCTTTCCATTCAAAACCCTAATTACTAGCATTTGTATATAAAGCGATAAATTGCGGAATTTAAAATTACTATGCTATTACAACCCTTGTGGGAGGGGGGTACAAATTACAAATGGGGATTGCAAGAATTTAAATCTAAATAATATATTACAACCATATTGAATTTGGATAAATAATGTACAAAAATGAATAAATATACAAGAATGTAAAATGGAAAGAAAATGGACTTTTGTTTGGATTTTTAGGAAAAAAGGATTTTGTTTTAACCTAATTTACTAAAAGAAAAATAATTAATTAAAATAGTAAAAAGTAACCTAAATTTACTAAGAAAAGAATTTAAAATAAAACCCTAATCTAAACATTAATTGATTAAAAAAGAAATTAAGTTTGTAAGAAGAATATTTTTGGTATTTTTTGTCTTAGAAATAGTTTTTAGTATTATAAAATATTTTTGGTCTCTTTATATTTTAAAATAATATATTTTAATTGTGTAAAAGAAAATAGCTAAAAAACCTAGTTTCTAATTAAATTTATAAATTAATTAGTAAAATAAATAAAATATGATTAAAATAAAAGTAATTTTTATTGTAAAAAATAAATAAACTATATCAAAATATAAATCTAATGTTTTTATATTATTTTCTGATTTTTTAATATTAAATAAAATATTTAAGAAAACAAATAAATGAAAAATGAGAAAAAGAAATAAAATGGGCCAGGGATGTGAATAGTCAGCAGGGAGTTAGAAGGAACAAAAAAAAAGCCAGGCCCGAAGCTGTTAGGCCCAGGCGCCTGTTTGTGACAAAAAAATAAGGAAAGTTTTGAAAAAATGCAAAAGGGTACCACTGGGGCTCGAACCCAGGTCCCTATAGTCACATGGGCGCGCTTCTACCACTGGGGTGGCTATATATCCGTTTATTAATATCAAACCATAAATATATAAGATAAACACGTTCCTGGAGACAACTTCATCTTCAACCTCACGCCCAGCCTGGACCTCTGTATCTTATTCAATTCTCAACCAAAATGAAAAATGTAAACAGGAAACTTGTGGCAAATTTCTTCACAATTTCAGAAATGCAACGCAATAAAATTATAGATTAAAGACAAACATGAATTTTAATGGCCCTAATTTGAACCCTAAAAATTTCAGAAACTTCAATCTTAAAATTCTCTAAGCTCAAGCAACATAAATGAAAACTATGGACATGGTTAGCTTTAGAGCAATGATATCTACATTTGTCATTCACAAATAAACCATTAATGATGCTTGTATGAAAAGTTCAAAGTTCAGATAACTTACCTCAAAACTGGAAATCGTGTTCTAAAAATGAGCACTCCTCAAGGTGTTGTGATGATCAGAAAAGCTCCACTGAGGTCCCATGAAGCTAATGCAATGATTAGCTTGGTTGGAGAGTGGTTGAAATGGTCTGGAGAAGTCCACTTACAGTGCTCTGTTTTTGAACTTAGAAATGGAGGAAGATGGTGTTACAGGACTGTAACAGGGGAAGGGATGACTTCTAAATGATGTTTAGAAGCTTTTTGAAGCAAGAAGCCAAGAAACGCACGAGTAGTTTTTGGTTTTGGGATTTTTGGCCAGAATCTGCAACAATGGAAGTGTAACATGCAAATATGTGTTCTTGGTGTTTTCAGGGCTCAAGATGCGTGAGATTGGTGACAAAATACTTGTGTATGTATAAGCAAAAGGCTTGAGTGCTTTGGAGAGTCAGAAGTACAAGTTATAAGCTAATTGCTATGTTACTTGATTTTCAAGAAAAGTGGGAAAAACAAGTTTCAATGTGTAGTACAAGCATGGGTTGGGTGATTGTAGGAAATGTATGATCAGAAGAAAGCAATTGCAAGGCTCAAGAACAAGTTTTGTGCAAAAAGCTACTTTATCAAAATGACATTGTGAACTTTCTTCCCAAAATGGATATAAAGCATGACCTTGCATTGAATGCTTGATTTGAGACCTCTAACAGCTGTGCAAGGAATTAATTATGGAGTGCCTAACAAGTTTGAGGCCTGTAAAGTAGAGATTATGCAGCATAGGTTTGAAATTTGAATCTTGTTCATCACAAATGACTTGTAATTCAAGTGTGAAAACCTTAACTTCATCTCTTCGATTCTCCATACTCAAGAATGATCTCGAGGAGTTATTAGACATTTTGGAAAGCTTGTAATGTGATATACAACCCCTCTTTGAATCACTTTTGAAAATTCCCCTTGGAACTATATGAAAAAGTGTCATGAAGTTATGTTAAAATCCTGACCAAAACTAGGGCAAAATTTCACTAAGTGTCCAATTTCAAGACCATGACTTTATGAATTAATAAATTAAGATCCAAGCATTTTTAGGAGAAGTTGTGTAAAGAAATGTTGTAGATATCATGGATATCTACAACTTTCATGTTTAAAGTTTCTTCTGAATCCTCTTGCATTATGGTGCAAAATTGGCTCAAAGTTATGAAAAAATATGAAGTTTTAAAATCTTAGAAATATTTCTAAGTTATAAAACTTTGACTTTTTAAAATGAAATCTTGAATTTTTTATTTCTTGATGAATAAGTTTCATATTTTGACATGTTTTGATGAATTGTGATCTTTGACATTGAATTTTGACCAAAAGGTCAAAGTTTGACTTTTCAGTGTACAAGTTACTTATGATCAGTTGACTGGAAATTCACTATCAATCCAATTGATCTTGAGCAATGTTTTAGGTCATGACATTAGGTCAAAATGATGAAATTGAACTCTTGAAATCATGCTTCAAACCAATTGACCATTTGCTAGGTCAAAAATAAAAAATTGCCCTTTCTCAATCAAAACCCTAATTTTGACCATTTTGCCCTTTTGATGATTTGATCAAATTTATTGGGAAATTATGGTCCAAACTTGATCAAATGATACATATAAGTTTATAATATTGACGTGGATCAAAAATTATGAAGTTTAACTGTAAATTGTCCATAGTTGACTTTTTCCCCAATACAACTGATTTTTAGGTCAACTGCTCAATTGACTGAGCAAAAGTGTGATCCAAGGCTTGAAATTTGACATGAGTAATCTTGGGGGTTCATAATGATCCATGAAAGTCATATGAAGCAATTAAAGTTCAAATATCCTTGTGCAATCTCAAACCCTAATTTTGGTCATCAGTGCTTAAGGGGGTGTCTTGAGCTGATCAATCCTAGTGCAGTCTTGAACCAAGAGAGATCCTTGTAAGAAAATATTTGATAAATGAGAGGGAAAATTTTGGGGTACAACAAGTCGTTTCCACGACTACACACTTCTGACAACCTCAAGGGAGTGTATTCTTTCTGAATGCGCCAATTCTGAATTCAAGCAAGTCGGGGTGCGCTTCCCCCGACAAACACCGTCCAAGTCGGGAACCGACAAGAGAATGTATTGCAAGTTCCACAAGAGTCACAGGAACAACACGAAGGATTGCATTCATCTCAAAGATGCAATCGACATACTGATTAGAGACAGATACCTCAAGCAGTACAAAAAGAAGAAGGGTGCCCATGACGAAGCACCAGAAACTAAAAATGTCTACGAAGGGAAGAAATCCCCCGACCACAAACCTATTCCGGTCGCCATGAGAATCTCACAGCCAAAATAATTTTATTATCCAGACATGGAAAACGTCCCCCTGTACTTCTCCTCCCACGGTCCTTGGGAATCCTTCACCGCAACCATGGTCATCTCCGACGGAGGGTTCAACAGGCACACAGTTGGATCAGTGAAAAGGAGATTCGATCAACTCATTGAAGCCAACTCAAATATGGATGCCACGCTCGATAAATTTAGAGGGGGCTCTCATCCCCTCGCCATTTACAAAGAAGAATTTCCGAGCAGGGCCCTGAACTCGAGCATCCCACTAATAGTGAGAGCTCGGATGGCTAATTTTGACGTACGTCACATTCTGGTCGACCAAGGCAGTTCGGTGGACATCATGTATGCCCAGTTGTTCACGACCTTGCAGCTGAACGAGAGCCACCTAGCCCCCTACGTGGGATCTGATCTCCGAGGCTTCAACGGAGCCAACACAAAACCTTGGATCCCAAATTCTTGGTGGTAGATTGCCCGAGCCATCAAGACCAAATTCTTGGTGGTAGATTGTCCGTCTCTTAATCAGTGCATATTCAGGATACCCACTCCCATCGAACTCATCGTGGTCTCTTCTACCGTTCATCTCAAGATGAAGTGCTACACTGCTGAAGGCTTGGTCGCCACCCTCCACGGGGACATCCAAGCAGCCAGAAGGTGATTCAAAGCTTCAGCCAAAGGTCTCAGTTCCATTAGCGCCCAAACTAGAAAGACCACTAGAGTCTCACTGCCCTCTAGCTCCGAGGAAGTCAAGCCGCTGCCGAGGGTTGACACCATTGACCTCGACAGTCGCTTCTCCATGGAAGACTATGTCGAGCAAAGGAAGAAAGGGAATGAGCCTATGCTCTAAGACGAAGGGTCGACCTCCTCTGCTGGTCGCAACGAACTCTCGAGTCATGCATGGCCCATCTTGGATGACGACTTCGAGCTAGTTCCCCTTAGAGAAGACCCTATAAGAGGAGTAAAGATCGGAGCGGACCTCCCTGACCTGGAAAAAAGGAAACTCAAAGCTTTCCTAAGGGAGAATGCTGATCTGTTCGCCTGAAGTACGACTGAGATGCCCGGTTTAGATCTAGAGGTCGCATTCCATCACTTGACCATTAATCCTACCATCAAGGCGGTCACACATCGTAGGAGAAAGCAGTCATCCGAGAAGACGAAGGCTGCAGAACTAGCTGTAAAAGACCTCCTCGAGGAACATTTTATTTCTGAAGCCCCGTACACAACTTGGCTCTCAAATGTAGTTCTTGTAAAAAAACTCTAATGGAAAATGGCGCATGTGTATTGACTATACTTATCTCAATCGGGCTTGCCCGAAAGACCCTTATCCCCTCCCCGATATTGACAAACTGGTCGACAACTCGACTGGTTTTAAATTGATATCATTTATGGATGCGTACTCTGGTTATAACCAGATCCCCATGGCGAAAACGGACAAGAAATATACCCCTTTCATGACTGAGTCAGGCAACTATTACTACAGCGTAATGCCCTTCGGCTTAAAAACGCGGGCGCTACATACCAGCACATGATAAATAAAGTTTTTCGCAACGAGATATGAGACATGCTCGAAGTCTATATGGACGACATGATCATCAAGTCCACCGAAGAGCTCGACCATTCCGCCTACTTGAAGAAAGTGTTCGAGCAAGCTCGAAAGTGCCGGATGCGATTCAACCCGGAAAAATGTACCTTCGGTGTATGGGTGGGAAAATTTCTCAGATTCTACCTAACCAAATGAAGAATTGAGGCAAACCCAAACAAATGTCGAGCATTTTCCGAATTTCTGACGCCCACCTCGAAAAAGTTCATCCAGATCTTGAACAGCATGCTCACTTCTCTCTCTTGATTCGTGGTTAAATCCGCCAAGCACACGCTTCCCTTGTTCAAGCTCTTGCACAAGGAATCCACCTTCGAGTGGATGCCCGAATGCGACTAAGCCTTCATTTATTTGAAACGAGCATTGTCGCAACTGCCCGTCCTATCCCAACCTGATAAAGACGATGTCCTCTATCTCTATCTGGTCGTCGCCTCTGAGGTAATAAGCGTGGCACTGATAAGGGAAACCCCTAAAGGACAAAGGTCAATTTACTTCACGAAAAAGGCCCTGTAGGGCCCAGAAGCAAGGTATCAACAAATTTAAAAAGTAGCTCTAGCCCTTGTTAATGCAACAAGGAGACTCAGACACTACTTTCTGGCCCATGTCATAGTGGTCTGGACAGATCAACCAATAAAAAAATTGCTCGGGAGACCAGACATGGTCGGAAGAATGTTGAAATGGTCCTTGGAGCTCTCTGAATTTGATATCCAATACGAGAGCAGGAAATCCCTTAAGGCTCATGCCTTGGCCGACTTCGTAGCTGAAATGACCTCGCCCACAGACCCTGACGGATCGCATCGTTGGAAGATCTTTGTCGATGGTGCCTCTAGTTCGACCGGAAGCGGTGCGGGCATCATACTGGAAAACGAGGAAGGGAACCTGATCTAAGTCTCCATCACCCTATCTTTTCCAACCTCCAACAATCAGGCTGAATACGAGGTGTTCCTCACGGGTTTATGACTGGTCGAAGATCTGGGAGTCGAGGAAGTGAAAATCTTCACCGACTCTCAGTTGGTCGCCTCTTAAGTCTGAGGCGAGTATCAGTTCAAAAACAACCAACTCGCCGAATATTGGGCCTTGGTCCAGGAGACAAAAAAAGAAATTTAAATATGTGGATGTAAAACATGTTCCCCGCAAATATCTTATCCAAGCTTGCGAGCACGAAGAGAAAGAGAGGAAACAAATCTGTGATACAAAAGATACTCCCTCGACCGAGCACCCAAAGGCCATCTTCTACCCTAGAAGTATTCTCCATCGGGGATGTAATGCCCGTAATTTAATTAATTATTTAATTAAATTATTTTTGGAATATTTGTGAAGTTGTATTATAATTAATTGAATTTATTTTATTAAGTGGAGAAATAATATTAGAGATATATTATTATGTGGTGAAATAATATTAGAAGTGTAATATTATTTAATGTGGGCTTATTTTGAAGGAATGGAAGTAATAAGGGGGTGTATTGGTTTTAAGCCCAATAAGGAATAATAGAATAATAGGGTTATTTAATTATTTGTTAGAAGGAATAGAAAGAAAGAAGCAGTAGAAAGAATAAGGATTTGGAAGAGAACGTGCAAGCTGCTAGAGAAAGTGGAAAACGGCAAGAACGTGAATCCAACCGGAAATTATAGAGCAACCTTCAATCCGAGGTAAGGGTGGGGTTCTAACTCTATAATTGGGTTTATTAGAGGTGATTGTTGTCTTGTTCTTGTATTGAGAATATACGATTGATGTATGATAAGAATTAATGAATTTTGATGAATATTGATGTCTTGATGTTGTTAAAATGCTGTAAGATTATAGGGTAATTATGGGTGATGAATTATCATGATTAGATTAAGTTCTAAGGCGTTAGTTATGAAACCCATAGTAAGATGTAGGGAAGAAAACATAGAATACTGCAGTGATGAAAACGCAGAACATTACAGTGGTGAAAACGAAGAACCGTACGTGGAGGATATCATAAGTTACTGTCTAGAACAATGAATCAATTAGGGGTGGCGTTAGGCGTATTATTCCTAATTAGGTTGATAACAGGAAAAGAATCAAAATAGTGGGATGAAATAAAAAGTAACAGTTCTGACATTAGAAGTATGTTGATAAGAGTTGCGTCAGATTAGTGCAAGATAGAAGTTCTGATATTATACATATGTTAGTTAGAAGTTACGTTGAACTATTAAAGAATAGAGGTTATTATAGTAGAAGTTGTATTAGTCAGAAGATGTGACTAGTCAGAAGTTGTATTAGTCAGAAGATGTGGTTAGTCAGAAGTTGCATTAGTCAGAAGATGTGGTTAGTCAGAAGTTGTATTAGTCAGAAGATATGGTTAGTCAGAAGTTGCATTAGTCAGAAGATGTGGTTAGTCAGAAGTTGTATTTGTCAGAAGATGTGGTTAGTCCAAAGTTGCATTAGTCAGAAGATTGTTTCGACCAGAAGTTGCATCATTAGAAGTTGTATTATTAGAAGTTGGGTTGGTTAGAAGCGGTGTTGTTAGAAGTGTCCTGGTCAGAAGTTGCGTTTGACGTTAAGATTTGTTTTGTTCAGAGCGGTGAATGTAGATGCTTAGAAGCTGTTGTTTGAGCTATAACAGTAGGAAAGTGACGGTCTTGACGTTAGAATTACAGAATGACAGTGTTGATTTACTGTGGAAATTAAATACCGCTGAGTTGTTAGTGATAAGTATTAATAACATTGTATGGATGATTTATAATAAATAAATGATGTTTGATGAATTATTTTGATTATTTGAGATGTTTTGAGATGATTATTTGAGATGTTTTTGAGATGATTATTTGAGATGTTTTTGAGATGATTATTTGAGATGTTTTTGAAATGTTAATTGAGACGTTTTGAGATGATTTGAGATATTGTTAACTTGGGTGTTGTTATTGCATTCATGGTTGTGTCGCATACATTGTATTTTTTGAGATGGAGCTTATACTCGTTGAGATGCCCGGATTGGCAAATTTTGAGATGAAGGCTATGCCTTGTTAATGCCTCAATTAATTGGCAAATTTTTGAGATGGGAGTTCTGCTCCAATGGTACCACATGCATTTGCATTGCATTGAGTCGCATTATATGATTTCATAAAGAAGTGTATTTTGATGTTGATGAATGTATATTATTTTTGAGATTGTCGTTGATTATGAGATGAGAAGTGGTGATATTGTGGATCTAATTTAATATATTAATTATCATGTGCTTTATTATATTGTTAGATATCTCACCCCTATTATTTGAATGTTGCCCTTATGTTGGTAACGTGCAGGTAACGAGAGTGAAGGTTGTATACCTTCGGTAGTTCGAGTCGGTGTCATTGATCTGATATGTAACACTTGAGGGGATGAACGTTTGCTGATTTTGGATCGTTTATTTCCAGTTGTTGAATTTTAATTTGATTATCATTAAATATGAGATGTTTCAAAGTTTCTGTTTTGTTAGAGATGTATTAAAGAATACCGCCGCGTAGATGTTGATTTATTTTATTAAAGATGTTAGGTTGATGGTTCATCCAATGTTTGAAAAAATGTTATATATCTACGATGAATGCAATGAATTTGTTAGAAGAATTTGTGACGTCCCGATTCATTTATATGATTGAAATTTTATAACTCTGATTTATTTTGCATAATTGCTTGGGGTAGAATTAGGGTGTTACAAAGTTGGTATCATAGCAAAAGGTTGGTCCGACCTTGTCGTCGAGTCGTAGTTGTCTAACAACCGAGTATTGTTATTTTTATGTTCTAATCGTTGTTTATGTTGTAGTGAGAAGTTGAGATGGCTGGAAGGAATGATGATGCACTTGTTGCTGCTTTAGAAGCAATGTCTCATGCGATGGAAAATCAGTCGGATGCTGACGGGAATGCTAGATCTCGTAGCTTGGCGACTTTCCAAAGAGAGAATCCACCTACGTTCAAGGGAAAGTATGATCCTGATGGAGCTTTGGAATGGTTGAAAGAGATTGAGAGAATCTTTCGTGTGATGGATTGCACTCCAACGTAGAAGGTTCGTTATGGGACTCTTATGCTAGCAGTCAAGGCTGATGACTGGTGGCTAGAGACTTGTCGGAAGTTAGAAGCTGCAGGTGAGAATGTCACTTGGGCTGTGTTTCGTAGGGAGTTTTTGAGAAAGTATTTTCCTAAAGATGTTTGTGGTAAGAAGGAAATTGAATTCCTTGAGCTGAAGTAAGGAAATCTGTCAATTGTTGAGTATGCTGCCAAGTTTGCTGAGTTGGCCAAGTTTTATCCGCATTATGCTGAGGAAAATGCTGAGTTTTCAAAGTGTATTAAATTTGAGAATGGGTTGCGCTCGGAGATTAAGAAAGAAGTTGGATATCAGAAAATTCGTGTCTTTGTTGAGTTGGTTGATAGCTGCAGGATTTATGAGGAAGACAATAATGCTCATTACAAGATTATCAGTGAGAAGAGGGGTAAGCACCCACAGAATCGTGGTAAGCCTTATGATGCCCCAGCTAGTAAAGGTAAACAGATAGTTGCTATTGGTTATAGGACTAGTGGGGGAGATGCTCCTGCTGGTGTGGTTTGTTTTAAATGTGGGAAATCTGGACACAAGAGTAATGTGTGCACTACTGAAGTGAAGAGGTGTTTCCGTTGCGGTAAGAACGGACATGTTATATATGAGTGTGAGCACAAGAGTGTGGTTTGTTTCAACTGTAAAGAAGAAGGGAACATTGGTAGCCAATGTCCGAAATCGAAGAGGGCTCAGTCAAGTTGTAAAGTGTTTTCTTTGGTGGAGGATCAGACAGCTGCTGAGGACGGACTTATTAGAGGTACATGTTTCATTAATAGTACTCCTTTAACCACTATTATTGATACTGGTGCTACGCATTGTTTTATTGCTGCTGATTGTGTTGAAAGATTGGGTCTTATGTTGTCTTCTTTGAATGGAGAAATGGTCGTCGATACTCTAGCCAAGGGGTCGGTGACTACTTCTTTTGTGTGTGCTAAGTGTCCCTTGTCGATCTTCGACAGAGACTTTGTTGTTGATTTGGTTTGTTTACCGTTAAGAGGTTTGGATATAATTCTGGGTATGAACTGGTTAGAGCATAAATGTGTTCATATTAACTGTTATGACAAGTCTGTAAGTTTTCTACTCATGAAGAAGAGGAAGATGGTTTGTTGTCTGTTAGACAGTTGAGGAAGTTCATGCAAGAGGAAGTATACATGTTTTCGTTGATGGCGTCTCTATCTGTAGAGACTCAAGATATAATTGAGGAATTGCAGGTGGTATGTGAATTTCCTGAAGTTTTCCCCGACGAGATTCCTGATGTACCGCTAGAGAGGGAAGTTGAATTTGCAATTGATCTTGTACCTGGCACCAGACCTGTGTCTATGGCACCATATAGGATGTCTGCATCTGAATTGTTAGTGTTGAAGAAGCAATTGGAAGAGTTACTTGAGAAGAAGTTTTTAAGACCAAGTGTATCACCGTGGGGTGCTCTAGTGTTGTTAGTAAAGAAGAAAGATGGAAGTATGAGGCTTTGTGTTGATTATAGACAGCTGAATAAGGTGATGATTAAGAACAAGTATCCGCTTCCAAGAATAGATGACTTGATGGACCAATTAGTAGATGCCCGTGTGTTTAGTAAGATTGATTTGAGGTCGGGTTACCATCAGATTAAAGTGAAGGATGAAGATATTCAGAAGACGGCTTTCAGAATGCGTTATGGACATTACGAGTATTCAGTGATTCCTTTCGGTGTTACTAATGCACCGAGAGTATTCATGGAATATATGAATCATATCTTTCATACTTATTTTGATTGGTTCGTAGTGGTGTTCATTGATGGCATTTTGATTTACTTTAAGACAGAAGAAGAGCATGCTGGACATTTAAGAGTAGTATTGCAAGTCTTGAAAGATAAGAAGTTATATGCAAAGTTGTCCAAGTGTGAATTCTGGTTAAAAGAAGTTAGTTTTCTTGGTCATGTGATTTCAGGTAGTGGCATTGTTGTAGATCCATCGAAGGTTGATGCTGTGTTGCAAAGGGAAACTCCAAAGTCAGCTACTGAGATTAGAAGCTTCTTGGGATTAGCTGGTTATTATAGAAGGTTTATTGAAGGGTTTTCTAAGTTGTCACTTACGTTGACTAAGTTAACTTGTAAAGGTAGAGCGTTTGTGTGGGATGTTCAGTGCGAAGAAAGTTTTACAGAATTGAAGAAGAGGTTGACGTCAGCTCTGATTTTGACGTTGCCTAATCCAGAAGAGCCTTTTGTGGTGTATTGTGATGTTTCTAAGATGGGTTTAGGAGGTGTACTTATGCCGAATGGTAAGGTAGTTGCTTATGCGTCAAGGAAGTTGAGGACTCATGAGAATAACTATCCTATGCATGATTTAGAGCTTGCTGCAGTTGTTTTTGCATTGAAGATTTGGAGGCATTATCTTTATGGTTCTCGATTTGAAGTTTTTAGTGACCATAAGAGCTTAAAGTATTTATTTGATCAGAGGGAGTTAAATATGAGGCAACGAAGATGGTTGGAATTATTAAAGGACTATGATTTTGGTTTGAATTATCATCCAGAAAAGGCGAATGTGGTAGCTGATGCATTGAGTCGAAAGACTTTGCATATGTCAGCAATGATGATTAAAGAGTTGGAATTGATTGAGCAGTTCAGAGATATGAGCTTAGTTTGCGAGGTTACGCCGCAAAGTGTTATGTTGGGTATGTTGAAGATTAATAATGAATTTTTAGATAGTATCAGAGAAGCTCAGAAGTTGGATGTGAAACTGGTAGATTTGATGGTTGGGATTGACCAGTCTGAGAATAATGATTTTAAGCTAGATGTGTAAGGTGTGTTGAGATTTCGTAACCGGATTTGTATTCCTGATGATGCTGAGATGAAGAAAGTGATACTTGATGAGAGTCATAGAAGTAAGTTGAGTATTCATCTAGGAGCTACAAAGATGTATCAAGATTTGAAAGGTTTGTTTTGGTGGCCTGGGATGAAGAGTGATGTGGCTCGATTTGTGTATGCATGTTTGACTTGTCAGAAGTCGAAAGTTGAACATCAAAAGCCTACAGGATTGATGAAACCGTTGGAAGTTCCAGAATGGAAATGGGATAGCATTTCAATGGACTTTGTGACAGGGTTGCCTAATACTTTAAGAGGACATGATTCGATTTTGGTGATTGTTGATAGGCTTACGAAGTCAGCTCATTTTATTCCTATTAACATCAATCTTCCAGTGCCGAAGTTGGTTGAGATTTATAATAGTGTGATTGTGAAGCTGCATGGTGTTCCTTTGTGCATTGTGTCGGATAGAGATCCACGATTTACTTCTGATTTTAGGAAGAGTTTGCAAGAAGCGTTGGGTTCTAAGTTGAGGTTGTGTTCAGCGTATCATCCTCAAACAAATGGTCAGGCTGAACGGACTATTCAATCATTGGAAGATTTGCTAAGGGCATGTGTTCTTGAGCAGGGAGGTTCGTGAGATACTTATCTTTTGTTGATAGAGTTCACATATAATAACCGTTACCATTCTAGTATTGGGATGTTACCTTTTGAAGCGTTGTATGGTCGAAGATGTAGAACTCCGTTATGTTGGCATGAATCTGGAGAAAGTGTAGTACTTGGACCTGAACTTGTTCGTGAGACTACTGAGAAGGTGAAGTTGATTCGAGAAAAGATGAAAGCTTCACAACATAGACATAAGAGTTATCATGACAAGTGAAGGAAAGATTTAGAATTTCAAGCTGGTGATCATGTGTTTTTGAGAGTTACACCTGTGACTGGTGTTGGGCGAGCGTTGAAGTCTAAGAAGCTCACTTCTCGTTTTATTAGACCATATCAAATTTCAGAGAGAGTGGGGAATGTTGCTTATAGAGTGACCTTACCGCCTAATCTTTCAAATTTTCATGATGTGTTTCATGTGTCGCAACTTCGGAAGTATATTTCAGATCCATCTCATGTGATTCATATGGACGATGTGCAAGTATGGGATAATCTTACGGTGGAGAAGATGCTTGTACGGATCGCGGATCGTGAAATGAAGACTCTGAGGGGAAAATAGATTTCCTTGGTTAAAGTGGTTTGGATAGGAGCTATTGGTGAAAGCATGACTTGGGAGTTGGAGAGCAAGATGCGAGACTCCTATCCTAAATTTTTTGATTGAGGTAAATTTTCGAGGACAAAAATATTCTAAGTGGGGGAGAGTTGTAACGCATGTAATTTAATTAATTATTTTTGGAATATTTGTGAAGTTGTATTATAATTAATTGAGTTTATTTTATTAAGTGGAGAAATAATATTAGAGATATATTATTATGTGGTGAAATAATATTAGAAGTGTAATATTATTTAATGTGGGCTTATTTTGAAGGAATAGAAGTAATAAGGGGGTGTATTGGTTTTAAGCCCAATAAGGAATAATAGAATAATAGGGTTATTTTATTATTTGTTATAAGGAATAGAAAGAAAGAAGCAGTAGAAAGAATAAGGATTTGGAAGAGAACGTGCAAGCTGCTAGAGAAAGTGGAAAACGGCAAGAACGTGAATCCAACCGGAAATTGTAGAGCGACCTTCAATCCAAGGTAAGGATGGGGTTCTAACTCTATAATTGGGTTTATGATGATTGACATGTGGGGTTAGAGGTGATTGTTGTCTTGTTCTTGAATTGAGAATATATGATTGATGTATGATGAGAATTGATGAATTTTGATGAATATTGATGTCTTGATGCTGTTAAAATGCTGTAAGATTATAGGGTAATTATGGTTGATGAATTATCATGATTAGATTAAGTTCTAAGGCGTTAGTTATGAAACCAATAGTAAGATGCATGGAATAAAACATAAAATACTGCAGTGATGAAAACGCAGAATGTTACAGTGGTGAAAATGCAGAACCGTACGTGGAGGATATCAGAAGTTACTGTCTAGAACAATGAATCAATTAGGGATGGTGTTAGGCGCATTGTTCCTAATTAGGTTGATAACAGGAAAATAATCAAAATAGTGGGATGAAAAAAAAGTAGCAGTTCTGACATTAGAAGTATGTTGATAAGAGTTGCGTCAGATTAGTGCAAGATAGAAGTTCTGATGTTATATGTATGTTAGTTAGAAGTTGCGTTGCACTATTAAAGCATAGAGGTTCTGGTAGTAGAAGTTGTATTATTCAGAAGACGTGGTTAGTCAGAAGTTGCATTAGTCAGAAGATGTGGTTAGTCAGAAGTTATATTAGTCATAAGATGTGGTTAGTCAGAAGTTGCAATAGTCATAAGATGTGGTTAGTCAGAAGTTGTATTAGTCAGAAGTTGTGGTTAGTCAGAAGTTGCATTAGTCAGAAGATTGTGTCGGCCAAATGTTGCATCATTAGAAGCTGTATTATTAGAAGTTGGGTTGGTTAGAAGCGGTGTTGTTAGAAGTGTCCTGGTCAGAAGTTGCGTTTGACGTTAAGATTGGTTTTGTCCAGAATGGTGAATGTAGATGCTTAGAAGCTGTTGTTTGAGCTATAACAGTAGAAAAGTGACGGTCTTGACGTTAGAATTAAAGAATGACATTGTTGATTTACTATGGAAATTAAATACTGCTGAGTTGTTAGTGAGAAGTATTAATAACATTGTATGGATGATTTATAATAAATAAATGATGTTTGATGAATTATTTTGATTATTTGAGATGTTTTGAGATGATTATTTGAGATGTTTTTGAAATGATTATTTGAGATGTTTTTGAGATGATTATTTGAGATGTTTTTGAGATGTTTTTGAGATGATTATTTAAGATGATTTTGAGATGATAATTTTAGATGTTTTTGAGATGTTAATTGAGACGTTTTGAGATGATTTGAGATTTTGTTAACTTGGGTGTTGTTATTACATTCATGGTTGTGTCGCATACATTGCATTTTTTGAGATGGAGCTTATGCTCGTTGAGATGGCCTGGATTGGCAAATTTTGAGATGAAGGCAACGCCTTGTTAATGCCTCTATTAATTGGAAATTTTTTGAGATGGGAGTTCTGCTCCAATGGTACCACATGCATTTGTATTGTATTGAGTCGCATTATATGATTTCATAAAGAAGTGTATTTTGATGTTGATGAATATATATTATTGTTGATATTGTCGTTGATTATGAGATGAGAAGTGGTGATGTTGTTGATCTAATTTAATATATTAATTATCATGCGCTTTATTATATTGTTAGATATCTCACCCCTTCTGTTTGAATGTTGCCCTTATGTTGGTAACGTGCATGTAATCGAGAGTGAAGGTTGTATACCTTCGGTAGTTCGAGTCGGTGCCATTGCTCTGATATGTAACACTCGGGGGGATAAACGTTTGCTGATTTTGGATCGTTTATTTCCAGTTGTTGAATTTTAATTTGATTATCATTAAATATGAGATGTTTCGAAGTTGTTGTTTTGTTAGAGATGTATTTAAGAATTCCGCCGCGTAGATGTTGATTTATTTGATTAAAGATGTTATGTTGATGGTTCATCCGATGTTTGAAAAAGTGCTGAATGCAATGAATTTGTTAGAAGAATTTGTGATGTCCCGATTCATTTGTATTGAAATTTTATAACTCTGATTTATTTTGCATAATTGCTTGGGGTAGAATTGGGGTGTTACAGGGGACAACGATTGTTGGATGACCCCCGTACACGACTGCCTCACTAAGGGAAAACTCCCCGACGACCCAAAAGAAGCGGTTATTGTCAGGCAGAGAGCTTGCTCGTACGTTTTGGTCGAAGGCAAACTTTACAGAAGAGGATTTTTCATTCCACTTCTCAAATGCGTCGACCGAAGCGGGAAAAGAGCCTCTTTCTCGAAATCCACGAGGGCATCAGTGGTCAACACCTAGGTGGGAGATCCCTCGCAAGGAAAGCCTTGCGGGCACGATATTACTGGCCCACCATGCAACACGATGCAAAAGAGCACGTGAAGAGAAGCGACAAATGCCGACGGCACAAAGACATGCATTTAGCTCCTCTAAACGAGCTTAAGTCCCTCTCCTCTCCTTGGCCCTTTGTTTGGTATGGACTGGATCTCCTTGGCCCGTTCGTGGTCTAAACTAATCAGAACAAGTACCTAATTGTAGGTTGACTACTTCACCAAATGGATAGAAGCCAAAGCTTTGGCCAAAATCACCGCCCAAAACGTTCTTCGCTTCTATAAAATAAATATCCTCTCTCGCTTTGGCATCCCACAAGTGACAGTCACCAACAACGGAACCCAGTTCACGGACAACACCTTCCAAGAATTCATCACCAAACTTGGCACGCCCCAACACTTCGCCTCTGTCGAGCATCCCCAGAAAAATGATCAAGCCGAGTCTACGAACAAAGTAATACTGAGGGGCCTCAAGATAAGGTTGGACGAAACCAAGAAGTGATGGGTCGAGAAGTTACACAGTGTGCTCTGGGGATACCGAACAACTGCATATTCGTCCACCGGGGAGACACCTTTCCGGCTAGCTTACGGGGCAGAGGTCGTCATTCCCGTAGAAATCGAGGAACCGTCTAGGCAAACCGAGGCACCTCCAGACGAGGAGATGAATGACACTTCCCTCCACGAAGAACTGGATCTGGTGGAAGAAATCAGAACAGAAGCAGCCCTACAAGAGGCCTCACTCAAACAAAAAATAGCCATGCGCTGCGATGCCAAGGTCATACGACGAGAGTTTGAGGTCGGCAGTCTTATCTTAAAGAGAAATAGCAAAGAATCTCGCAAAGACAAGCTCGTAACGAATTGGGAAGGCCCTTATCGTGTCTACGCGAAAACAGGGACTGAAGCATATTACTTAGAAAACTTACAAGGGGAACAACTAGTTCGATCATGGAACATTGAAAATCTAAAACAATATTACAGTTAAAAACATTGATCAGTCGACGAGTTTGCTCGATGAGACAAACTCACTCAGGACCGACCACATGTGCATGCCTAGGCACAAGAATGGCACCCAAAGTATTCAGAAGGGGCGAGGCTTCACTCTGTTAACGAGCGCACCCTCATCCCGACATAGATAACTCGATCGAGCTCCATAGTCTTTGTGCCATGACGGTAAAACGCCCAACTCACGATGGGAGGTTCACGCCGCCGAAGTCGGGTTCCTCGAAACGAGACCTGAGTTCCGGCCCTCACCCGGTATTCACCCTGGCCATTTGACCAATTTCCACACACTGACAAACATACCAAACAAGCACATCCCCGATATGAACTCTTAGCAAAATAAAAAACGTCCTAAACGGGCTAGTTTGTCAACAAACATGTAAAAAACACAAATTAAATATTCAAAGGAAATGACCATTGGCCAGAATTTAAATAAAATGACCACTTAGGCCGATAATATGCGAATATTACATAAATGGGCAATAGCCCGGAAAAACAAATACAACAAATACGGAACGCATGCCAAAAGTAACATAAAGCGATAATCCTTCTGCTTCCCCTTCAACAATGGGCAACAATTGGGCGGGACCCCCGGTCGGCTGTGCAACAATATCCTAAGATAATCAGGGACCAAAATCTGACTGATGGCTACATAATAATTGACTCCCATTCCTGATGTGTTAAGCTCAACACCAGGGTTCAATATGCACATCTGATTCATGGAATTTTTGGAGCTCCCCTCGAAAGCAGCCTGAGCGTCATCCACGGCCAACTAAAAACAAGCAACCAGCTCGGTTCGAGTCTTCAGATCCTTAGTATCCTCCGACTCGTCTTCAGCGGGAGTAACCTCGGCAGTCAGGGCCGCCACCTTTCCCTCAAGGTCCTTTCTCTCGAGCAAAAGAACCCTGCATTTCTCGGAGAGCTTCCCTAATTCTTCCTTAGACAACTTCAGGGCTTTGTCCTTCTCGACCAAGGCCTTCTCGCTCGCAGCCAGCTTGGCCCGGAGATTCTTCATTTCTGCCTCATAGGATAAACTCCCCTCGATGTAAGCAACCACCAACTCCAAGATCCGCATCAGACCGCCAACATCTTGCGCCAGCATCTTGTGCCAGCATCGCCCTCTTCTCCGGGCAGCCCATCCCTTAGAGAAGGAGAGATTCGGCCCGGGGAAGACGGAGAGCCGCACCCTCGAAAAAAGACTTTTCCAACCAGCATGGAGGCAGTTCATACATCCCTTTCCCTTTTTCCCCGGTTAGGTCGACACTCCCCTTAACTCGCGGTATCTTCGCCTTCGAAGAAACAACAACGATAGAGAGCAATTATGGATTGAGCCGAGGATGAGTCGTCCGACCCCGAGGCAGGAACTGGCCCGACACTAATTTGCGCATCCTTCAGAGCCCTCCTCGCTCTGGAAGCAAGAGTCTTAGCCAAGCGCTCCTGAGCAGGATTCACGCTTTCTGCAAAATAAACGAAAAGAAACATAGTTAGTAAAACGAGGAGTCAAACAAATGACGACCACTTACTACTATTAGAAACATATGTACCCAAGTATTTGATGGAGTCCTTACTTCAGAGGAGCTCCTTGACATTTATGAGGCTTGGCTCGTATACAGGTTCCCCATTTTTATCCAACACAGGCCTACCTCCCCAACCAACTCGCTGGACCCAAGGAATTCGAGCCACGAACGCGGTCAGGGCGACAAATCTCTCCAGATCCTTATCGCTGAGCTCCCCCTCTCTCTAAACGTAGGAGCCCAATTCTATATCGAAGTGCTTCTTCGTCCATTGGAAGGGGAACTTATAAATTATCTTCACACTAGGCTCCCCTAGCTCATTTAAATGGGGAGTGCCATCCTCGTTTACCGCCGGCACAGTCCTAAAGACGTTCAACATTGCCTTGGTCGAGGAGGGCTGCACCAAGATGTATTTATCCTTAAAGTGGCGAACAAACTCTAAATAGGCTTTGAACAACTTACTATTTCCTTGCTTCAAGGAAACCCATCCCCACTTTCCGTCGACCTTGCTCCTCTGAAGGTGGAAGCAATAGAAAAAAACTTGAATGGTGGCCTCTATCTTCAGGTGGTCGCAAACTATTTCGAACGCCCGCATGAATGCGATGCCGTTTGGATGCCGTTGGGAGGGAGTCACGCGTAAATGCCTGAAAATGGCCACCTCGAAGTCGGAGAAGGGGAGGAGAAGACCCATCTCTCAAAAAACGATGTCGTACATTGGGATTCACCTCCTTTCATATTTCGAGCAGATTCTTCTCTCCTTCCTAGGAATGTATAATGATCATTCCTCCTGGGCCCTCTCCTCATGAGTGTATACGTCCGTGAAGACATCCTCCCCATGCTCATAAAAATATGACGGCCAGTCCCAGGGGTCGCTCGCGACCCAATCCTGAGGATCCTCTTTGTCCCCAAGAGGAAACAAGCTGTCCTGGTCAACAGAAGTCACCCCCGCGTCAGGCTCCCCCATTTGATATCCCTTCTGATTCTGTGTTTCCCCAAAAATTTCCAGGATGCTCGACAAGCTACTTGTCCCATCCGAGGAACTCCCAGAAGACTGTGTAGATTCACTTGAAATATCGACCCGAGCATCGTCGTCCATAGCACCTGAAAAGCAGAGGAAAAAGATGAGTTCGCCATCAATGCATGAACCACCCTTCCACAGCTAAACAAGCGAAAGGGAACTGGGAAACAAGGATCATATCCCCGACCAGAACCTTCACCGAGGCGTATTAATGGGCACGAGTTGCAAAAAGAGCCCTAAGCCCTAATAAGGCATCTACGACGCACCATGAGATCTGTAGCGATAAAAAATGTAGCGGGGTAAATCGGAGATCGAATTATTGATTAATTCGTCTCACAAAAGCAAGAGTCGCCACCGCGCTTTATTGTTTCCAAAGGAAAAGGGAAAAGAGCGAAATAAAACCCTAAATATGCAATGTAGAATAATAATGAAAATACAAAGCGTTTTTGAAAAAAAGAGATCTTATGGTTCGGGGGTTGGTTATACAATGGGAAGGTATTAGCACCCAATGCATCTATAGTACTCTATAGGAACCTTTTGAAATATCTGTTTTATTTAAAATTGATTGCTTGATTGAAAATAAATCGTTTTGGCCGAAACGGGATACGGACGGGTTTTTGAAGATACGACGACCTAATGTCGAAGTTTTTTGCTTAAAGGGCATAAATTTTGAAAAGGTTGAATACTTGAGGAAAAATTATCCTAAGTTTTAATGAAATGCGAAAGTTCGCGCAGTTAGACTTGAGGACATGAAGTCAACAAATTTACTGTCTTTCCTTTGGATTTAAACATAAACAGAATAAACAAATGAATAAATACACAGACAAAATATGCGGATAATGATTAAATAACGATAATTTAAATGATAGACTAAATGATGCGAATAATGTATTTTCATGATTTTTTGTTTAATATTAACGAAAAGAGAGTATTTTTTAATTTACGCATTTTTTGATGGATAAAAAAGCAAGAGAATTAATTAACGAAGACATAATGTTTTTTTAGTTTTAAGTTTTTTTAAGTTTTATTTTATATATTTTGATATTAATATTAATAAAGCAAAAAAATGAATTAATAAAATATTTTTTAAGTTTCTCTATTTTTATATGTTTTAGAGTTTTGTTTAATAACGATATAAGAGGAGAATTAGTTAAAAAATAAAGTGTCTACCTTCTTAAATTCTATATTTTTATGTATGTGAAACTAAAATACTTATTAAGAGATTTTAAATTAAATGGAAAGTTATTAATTCACCCTAATGAAATAAAATTAAAACTCCTAAATTAAATCCAAGGTTAAACTAAAAAAGGTCAAACTAATTAAAAAAAAATCACCTAGTTAGACACATCTCTTGTTTTTTTATTATACTTACCAATTAATTAACATAATAATAATTCTAAAAAAAAAGATTAGAGAAAGTAAAAAAAAAGAAAAAAAAGTGTATCAAGTAAAATATATGGGCTAGATGGTTTGAGAGGGCCCAAACAGAAAGAAAAACAGGGGGTGCAGAAGCAGGTCGTGTGGGCTTAAGTAGGAGAATGGGGTGAGGCCCATTAGTTTTACAAATCATTTTAGGGTTAATTGTTTTAGCATAATTGGGGATTAGGGTTCTGTGGTGCAGAACGGCGCTCATCTTTCTTCTTCGTCTTCGCGTCTTCTTCTCCATGCTTTCGCTTCTGAGTTCGCTTTCTAACTCCTTGCCATGGCCACCCACTCTCACTGCCTCTTCCCTCCGACGCAAGCCAAGGCACGATGGGTTCACGGTACGAAAACGCTTCTGATTTGTTAAAGCTTGGTTACATTTTTTTTGCATGTGTTGATTCTGATTACATTGATTCTTATTCTGTTTTGATTCTTATTGTTTGTTGGAGGTACTATAGAAGTAAAAAGGGAGATGGAATCGTTACCTAGGCGGAGACGGAGGAGGGATAGTTGGGAGCGAAGGAGGCCAGGCGGCGAGGAGAGGAGGAGCGTCGCGAGCTTGCTTCGGTGGCCGGTATTTTATATGGTTTCCTTCTTCTTCTTGCTGGTTACCTTAGCTTTGATCTTTCTCTTCTTCTTTTGCCTTGGTACTGTACTTTGATGTTTCTCTTCTTCTTTTGCCTTGGTACTGAGTTTTGATGTTTTGGACGATTGAGTACTACTGTTTGGAAAAATGCTTACTTTTTGACTAGCATTTTCTTCTTCTTCTCGCCTATACTACTGTATGATTTTTGCTTTTTTTGGCCAATGATGAATGTATTGAGGCCTTGCTTATGTTGCCTTCGAAGTTGGTTTTGGCTTGGATCGTTTCAGGTTTGGCCTAGCTTGGCTTCAGCAGGTTTGTGATTGATGATGTTCAGGGCTTGGGCAATAAGTTTGACAGGTTTATGGGTATACTGGTTATGTGTTGGTTGGACAGTGGAAAGGATGGTGATGTTGGCTTAAGGGCTCAATCAGTTTGTGAGGTTTAGGCCATATGGTGAAATGGTTTTTTGACAGTAATGGTTATGCAGGTCCTGCTGTTTTTTGTATGTTTTCTTGTTGATAACTATTTTTTTTTCAGTCTTGAAGGCTTGGAGATTGATTCTGATATGTGTGATTTTTGGTTGTTATGTTATAACAGTCTTCTCCTCTTTTTGTTTACGTTACAGGCTGGAGACTTGAAATACTTTCACCCTCTTCCCTGGCATTCTGCACCATACTGCTACCTCTAATTTGTTTCTATTCCTCTTTTATGTTTTTACTTCTACTGGCTATATTACTGCAGTTTGTCTTGTATCTCTTTCCTGCCTAAGCCAAACCTGTAAAACCACACTTCCCCCTCTCTTTTTCTCTCTCAGTACAGTTTTGACAATAAAATGATATGCTGTACTATTTTCTGAAATTGCAAAAGGCCAGAATATGATGAAAAAAAGGAATGTTACATTGCTTGCATATTGGTTAAACTGCATATTTTTTGACTTTCAATGAAATAGTAGCTTATGTTTTGTTTTCTACTATGTGGGCATAGGTTTACGTTGGCATTTGCTTGCTTGCATATGTTGTTGAGATCATGCAGGGACTTTGTATGCTGTGCATATTTTGAAAAAATGCATTAGATTTTAAAAATGCAATTAATTTAAAAGATGCAATTTTTTTGACAAAAGTGGATTTGTGCATTCATTTATAAAAATTCCTCTCTTTTTTGTGAACCGGGAGAAATCCCGTGATTTGCAAAAAAGAGTAAACTGATTCCGGCCATTGCTTTTAATGATGAACATTAAATAATTTTGCTTTTAATTATTTGTTCGAATTCTAATTTCTTTTAATTTTGCAGGTAACATCAAGTGAGCAGACAAAAATGCATTGGATCAGAAGATTCAGAATTAGGAATATTAGATTAATTTTTTATTTCATTTTAGCTTTGTAAACTTATTATTGTAATTTTGTTGTAATAGATACAATATTTACATAATAATTGTACAATTAGAAAAAATGAATAAAAATCCAATATTCGCCAATTAATTTCTTCTTTCTCTCTAATTATTTATTTTATCGTTTACAATTCTTTAATCGTATAATAATTGAAAACGAATTTCAACTACCTACATTCAGAATAATAAACAGATAAATAAATAATTATCATTGATCAATTAATAGCCTCAATTATTTAATTCATCATCCATAACTTTCTAAATTATAATAATTAAAATAGACTTTCAATTATTTAACTTAGAATGACAAATGATTAAATAATCATTATTGACCAATAAACTTTTCCGAATATTTATTATATTATTCATAAACCTTTAAATTATGTAATAACTGAGAATGAATTCCAGTTATTTAAATTTAAGATAGTGAGTAATAAATAAATACTGTCTGCACAATTAATGCGCCTCTTCTCTAATGTTTATTTTATTATCTATACATCTTTAAATTACATAATAATCGAAAACAAATTCCAATTATTTAAAATTTAAGATAATAAATAATTAATAAACATTATTTTAGCACAAATCGATTAAATGATTTAGTGTTCAACATAAATAGCTCTCGGCCTGAAAAAAGTTATGAATTTTAAAATCGATGGATCAAAACACTTGTAATGATGCAGGTAGGAGATGATATCTTAGGTCAAAATTTGGGGTACAACAAGATCCCCGAGGGGACCCCGCGGTGGTTCCGACGATTCTAAACCACAAAAATTCCATCTACCACAACCAGTATCCAATGGCATCCTCCCTAAATCCTAACCACGTGCATCTCTAGAAAATAAAAAGCGAAAATGCGAAAGCGAATGACAATTAAGGATCAGAAACTTACCAGTTAACAAAAGAACAAAAGATGGAAGTAAGCAGTTGTGAGCAGAGAAACTCAATAAACCATGGTGGCCGACTGTCGAGCTAATACGAGCAGTTGAGGAAGAAGACGAAAAATAATAAATGCCTTGTTCCTCTCGTATTTATAGCTGTGACAATCTGCGCATACAAGACACGCACCTGGGGAATCCTAGGGTCGTCATCATTACACCCTAGCCCTAGGTCATCATTGTGCTGCTTCACTAGAACGCTTCAAAAACACACTACCTCTCCAAATTCAAAAGTCCTAACGACCAACGCCTCGTCTCCCCACAACAAGTAATAACGGGAAACACTTGCTTCCCCGTCAGGCACGTCCCATTCCATGAGCAGATGTTAAATTCATAACTCTTATTCCCCGAACAACGACTTGGGGGGCTACTATTCTGGATTGACTCAACAGCTTGACTGGGCTCGATCCAAGACATCTCCTTTGGTACAGCCCGCATGATCGTGACCCGGATTGCCTACTACCTATCGAGTATGTCGGCCATTTGCCCTCCCAAACCAGCACCGGCCCAAAATGACTGACGAGCATCCTCTTAGCCTGCCCGACATCAACATCATGGAGGCCACCAGAACCGACCAGAGAGATGCCCGAAACTAACCCCCTCCTCGGGACCAACGGCTAGTTACGAGCATATCTGCCTGATTTGACCAAGTCCTGGCAGTTAGCTGATTTCACGGACCCGCATATCTAGGCATGAAAATATGAACCAATGGGCACGCACCAGGGGCATTATATAAACCCTCACACCTATGAGGGCTAGGTATTGAATATTCACTATTCACCACTTAAGGCTTTGCTTGTACCTCCTTGTTTCCACTCTTACTTGATCTTCGGAGTGCCTTGCAGATACAACCCCCTTTTCTCCTCGACTTCACAGTCCAACTTACAGATCATCTTTTGGCCACTTCTCAAGTTCTGATCAACCGATAAGATCAGAACTTATGCCATACATAGTGTCTACTATCTGTCGAGCTTCTAGACCATCTCTATAATATGATGTTCTTTTGGGGAACACTTTAAGGCACTTAGAAATAATGTCAAATTCAGCCCTAATGGAGCTTGAGAGAATAATGTAGTCAACATGAGGGGAGGAGGAATGTATGGGTGTTTATCCCAACATTTTTACATCCTCTGTAAAGTGGTCATATGCAACCTTAAGGAGATATTGCTTGATTTTAGCACTTTTTTCTTATCATCCTTCTCAATATGAACTCCCATAAGACCCAAATCATTTTTTCCTAGGGTTACCTAATATATTATCAAATAACTTGTCAAGACTACCCATGTCTGTCTAAGTAACCAAGCACCACAAAATATGACGTTGTTGCAAAGACTTTGATTATCATACCTACGATCACTCACATTCTAAGGCTTAACCACATTTAAAGTGCAACGAGGAAGAAGTAACAATCGGACCCAATCACATATTAATCTTGACTCGGTACCCAATATATATAAAGAATATTCCAATGCCTGAGAGAAAGCAAAGCAAAAACTAAGAGGAATACTCTTCATAGTGAAGATAAATACTCTAAGGACTCTCTCTAGAAACCTTGATCCTATAACAATCCCCTAATTTGTGTCAAGGGTCATGCATTTCATTGTAGACGCTTTTAAAATACATATGATGCCGCTCTCGACCTCCCATGTAACATAAAAAACACTAAAAAACTATGAGGATGATAACACACCTGATTCATGTCATGAATACTCATACGCCTATAATATAACATTAAATACTCTTACAAATACATAAATAAATCATTGTAGCTCTTAATGAATTTATGTATTGAAACTTTTCATACATCACTACATACGAGTGACGTTTTTAAGATGAGACAACCTACAAGAAACATTATTGCTCCAAAATTTTTCATCGGGGGATTAATTGAACCCTCAAATAAACAATGCAAACCTCATATATGAGTAGAAACCAGTGAAAAATGCAAATTTTCATTTTTCTTTACCTAAATTAAGATATTGTATCTTTGTTTAATATATGTAGTAATTGTAACTACAAATTATTAATTAGATAAATCTAAACACCTATAAAATAACTCATCAATGGTAAAGTTGTAGTTTTTATTTTTTATTCTTATAGAGGTATGAGATAGAGAGGCCATGTATCTCCTCTTTTATTTGACATTTTTATCTTTTTTGATAGTTTTATTTTTATAATTAATATTGTTTGTTTGATTTTCTTATTTCGCTAACATGTAAAAATTATGGGGCTTGGATCCTCTCATTCAAAATAAAAAGTATGCTCTTTTTCTTAATTTTAATTTTGATTTAAATTATTTATGTGATATAAATTTAGATATTGTATTTTTGTTTAATATATGTAGTGATAGCTAAGTTATTTATCTGAAAATGATATCTTCTTTTCATGATGGATTGTGGTCCAGTTGATTAGATTTGTCATCCATGAAATATTATTTTATAGTTTTAAAATCTATGATTGGACAATGGCCCTTTTGAATAGATTGGAAAACTGCATTAGAAACTTTGTGTGAACACGCGATCTTGACCAAAGAAAATTTTTCATTGTCTTTTGAGATAAAAATTATACTCCTATCTCTATATGTACATTCGGTTTGAGGAAAATTAAGAGCATTAATAAAGTAGGATGTCTCACTATTAATTGAAACATGATCACAACTAATAAACAATGGGCCATTACTTTTATAATCATGTACTTCAAGAAAAAAAACAATCTATTAAGCATTACATATTTCTCTTAATATGATTTGGTTCAAAGCATACTTTGAATGATATTGAAGATTATAGTATGTGAAAAATAAGGAACATGACAATTTGCTAAGTTATAAAATCAAATATGTCGTTGATCAATTATAAGTACCTAGAAACTACTGATATCTAATATTTAATCCAA